>CAACVS010000647.1:334320-368192 GCA_900660405.1 Pseudo-nitzschia multistriata | reverse complement strand
TTTCTGGTGGTTCTCTAGAGGTTCAGGATGAAGAGAGAGATGTAGACGAATGGAAGAAAATATTTGACACTTCCACTGCACCAAATCGAGACATAAGGGAATATGCAAATAGTCTAGCTGCAAGATTACTCTTAGGAGCGCACATACACGACAAGATGGAGGAAGATGGAACTCTTCGATTTGACCTTAAACGACCAATTGGAGGACACGGATCTGTTTTCTGTGACATAATATACATGGATGACAATCTACGAATAATGCATGGCCACCACGACTCAGTTTATGTATCTGTACGAGTTCCGGGCTAGTCTAMAATACGAGATRGAAAGGTCGATCCATAGCTTTTAAATTCTTCTATTACATCTTCTACAATAATACCAAGGCCGTTTCAAAAATAACGGCTCGCGGTGACAAAAGCCTAGCGTTTACTCGTAAATCCACTGAGCTTCGGTGGCAGCGTAGCTAATGACTCCCTCRGGGAACCACATAGCAATCTCGTGCTTGGCGGACTCGACAGCATCACTTCCGTGGCAGATGTTGCGGCCAACTTCAATGCAGAAATCTCCACGGATGGTTCCCATGGCACTTTCGGATGGCATGGTAGCTCCAAGCATCTTGCGTCCCTCCAAAACGACGTTCTTTCCTTCCCAAACCATGGCGCAGACAGGTCCAGAGGTCATGTATTCGATGAGACCGGGGAAAAATTTCTTCTCCTTCAAGTCAGCATAGTGGTTTTCCATGTGTTCCTTGGTAGGGCTGGTGAGCTTCATGGCCACAAGCTTGTAACCCTTCTGTTCGAATCGCTTGATGATTTCACCAATGAGTCCACGTTGGACGCCATCGGGCTCTGCAGAAGAAAGAGATGCAGTGGAAGAAACTGGTGAGAACACCTTTTGAAGATCGACRAAATGGTTAGGCAGTAATCTGTCACCATAGCAACTTACTGATCATGATGTAAGTTTGTTCCATCTTGAGATATTGATATTACTGTTTTTCGAAAGTAGAATTGAATGCTATTATGAGAACAGTMGCTTCTGATTTCTTCCGTCGGTCACAAAAACATTGTTTTCAGCAGCAGCAATGCTATGTCGAAAGATCATCAATCGACCGCGWATGACGAAATATTTCGTCATTTTTGTGTGGCCGAGAACGCTTTATCGGAACGTGGCGAATCTGGAAACTCTATCGATATCCTTAACACTGAAACAAGAGTACAGAACAAAATATCTTACGTAAACTCCCATACGATACGTACGTACTGTGCTTCGAGATGATTATCGAAAATGGAACACGTACAGTACGTACTACGTACGGTTCCCATACATACTCTTCTTATGACCCCTACGTACATACCCCTGTACTCGTAGTCGTACGGAAGCATCGACAGAAAAATACACCAGAAAAATTATCTCTTTTATTAGTACCGGTAGTATTATTTTTTTATCATCGATTGCGCATTCCTCTCCTGGCAAAATCAATCCGAAAAAGYAGCTTTTCATATCTGTGYACTCAACATCTGTTAAAAACKTAGTAAAAKAGTCGTATTCAAAAGCATCCAGGTTGTTCATAAATTTTATAGCAGGTCAAGGAGAACCATTTCAACGTCTGTTGTGGTTGGAAAATTTTCWTCTTCTTGGTCTCTAAAGGAATAAACGTTTCTTCCTTCAAGCATTGCATTCTCGATGTATTTTAGTTGCCTTAGCAAGCTGAGTGTYTTCGAAGATGGTTTCGATTCAAGTCTTTCTTTCACACGTGGGTAGTAAGCAATTCTTGGCCTAGAGTTCTTTGCACGTTTCGCATTGCCTTGGTCAAATTTYAACTCTTCTCCCAACGAACTTCTTTTGTTCGGCCGTTGAACTGGTGAATTCACCTCTGAAACAGCGTTTTCAAGGGCTCGAAATGATTGGGCACGACCCATGTTGGAGCTCTCTAACTCAGCAGGTGCTGGAGCCTGCTCCTTTATTCCGTTTTCCTCGTGGTCCTCGATGCTTTCGGTCATATCTAATGTTGCATTGTCATCTCCGTTGTWAGCAGGTGAAAAATAGTACTGGTGGAGTTGCCACAAGTCCCCATCGTCGAAAGGAAGATTACCRATATCGTTTAGAGTTTGTAAATGGGATCGCAACCATGTTAAATTCTTGTGCCGTCGCTCATATTCAATTGCGGCTGCAGTTTGGAAGCTCAATGTTGATGATCCTGTGTAGGAAGATTGATCAAGTGATTCCATCTCGGATGACCAGCATTCCTCTGAGCGTTCAACTTCACCTTCGATCTCCACATTTTCTTGGGTCGGACTCGGCTGCCGTTCCCACGATGGTACTTGCAAATTGTTTCCTGACAACGATCTTACAAGGACCGAGGTATCGGGTGATACAATTGGGTTGTCATCAATTTGATTTTGAAGTTCGTTCTGAAATGCAATCCTGGACTCCTCTGATTTGCTCAGAGATCCAAATGCGCGTTTTGCCGAAGAAGCTACCATTGAGGGAGGCGCGGGTCCTCTTGAAAGATCATTTTCCTCATCTATCTCTTTTGTTGGCTCAACAGTTTTCGTTAATTTCCAGTGGGTCCACATAAATCTGACAAAACTCAAAACCCGATCATTTCCCCATTCCTCAGGGAGCTGCGGCAAACCTAACGTCATTATGATTGCTAGTACAATCAAAAAATTATCGATAAATATAGCATCGTGAGTTGMGGGTTGAAAACGTACAGACTCTGATAAAAACATCGTTGGCGAACTTACGRGCAAGGGGAAATCCCGTTAACCTTTGCAACTTTGTATATCGATTAGAAACGATACCGGCTACGATGTGACGCTGTCCCGARTACCCAACACTACAGCTATCGATATTGAATCGTTGTAGTGATTGATTATATGCAAGAGCATATGATACTGCCTTCGATGCATTTTGATCCATGGGAACACCACAAAGTGCCAGACATTTCAGGGATGTATTTTCTGAAAGACTTTTCATGATAGCCTTCACTCCAATAGTCGATATTCTGTTGAAACTAATATCRAGTAATTCCAACCGTATGGAACCAAGGACAACTGAACAAAGCTGGGCGCCGCGATCTTGCATCAAATTGCTGTYAAGTTTGATTTCTTTGAGGGTCGACGAACCCCATACTGCATTCATCAAACATTCGACACCAACACAYGTGATTTTGTTGAATGAAAGAATCAGCGACGTCAATGGAATGTTCTTATTTTGGCTRAGCGATTTCGATAGCAACGACAAGTCGGAGTCATCAAGATTGTTGTTTGACAAAGATATGTTCTTCAGATTGGAATTCGCCACYACCATGTTAGACAGTGTTTCGAAGCATTTWGACGACATCAGAACATTGTCTATATTGAATTCTTCAATAGTAACTGGTTTAATGTTGTAACCGATCTTGATACCACCTTGTCTGTGAAGAAGTTGTTGGACTCTTTTCTCTGCTTCTGCGATTGACTGAACGAGKACATTAATGCCTTCTTCACCTAKATTGTTGTTTGAAAGATGGAGCCGTGATAGACTGCAACCATGAAGAATTGCACTCGCAAKTGCCACCGCACCCTTATTCTTTATGTGATTACCTGATAAGAAAAGATTTCKCAATGTATGATTTCCTGCTACCATGTGCATGCTGAGAGATGTGCATCCGGCATCGCCAATATTATTAAATCCTAGGTCCAAGACAGTTAAATTTTGATGGTGCTTCCTTTCTTTCGCGCATCCAGAGGCAATCATACTAGCTCCTCTATCCCCAAAATTGTTGTATCCTAGTTTTAASACTGCAATCTGCGGGTTACATCGAAGGGCATTGCTTATCAGTTCTGCGTCATCCTGTAGAAGTCCTCGTCTAGAAAGATCGATCTGCAAAAAAATATGTGTAAGCACAAAACGAATACCATTTTATTTGATTCATCACAACCACTCGCGTGTACAATTCAAAGAACTACTACAACACACCAATGATGATGTTGCGGCACAAATGACTTACAACTTGTATACGTCCAGTMGGAAGAATAAGTTTCAGCCGCGAAATGAGAACCTCCCGTAGTTTTAACGAAGCCGGTGTAGATCGATAATTGATATCCAACGGTTCCACGYGCTGTATTCKTTCRTGTTGAGGAAGCCTTAGGCTTTGAATGTCTGATTCAGAACACTGTTGGTCGCCCTCCAATGCCTTCCCAACTCGCTTTCTTGTTACTTCTTCTGCACAATCTTTCATTTCATTCGCAGCCCTATGGCCTTGCTGTTGCCCRTTTGCTGCTTTCAATTTTTGACCATCTTGCTGATGCTGCGGTTCACGAATATTCTGGTTTCCTTCTGATGAACAGCCATCATTGGAGAACTTTCCCTTTTCCGTATCTTCACTTTCGCCACTTTCATCCGTAACTTCTTTGTGAGAGTTCATGTTATTATACCTCACGTTGKGGCTCGCTTCAGATGCTTGTTCTCCRTCGGTTGCGTGATTTGGACAGGATTCGATTTCCATCGTATCTTCTCCTTCACTGGTAWTTTTGTTATTATTTGTGTCGCTTGCAACCTCCATTCCAACAGCTAGTCTCGGTCCTGAAGTTGCCGCAGATTGTTCTCTAGGTCTTTTTGTTCTTATATTGCTTCTCGATCCTATATTGTGATGAATCATTATACAGCATTCACTCATCGTATGCGAGGAGTTTCACTAAGGCGGCTGCGCTTTCGGAGTTTTCAACCTCCCCTTACGCCTTCGTGGTGAAGCTTTTGTTCGCCTAGTGTGATCGTCGGTGCTGCTTCTTCCACCAACTTTTTCACCTGAGACTCTACAAAATAAAGTTGCGCTGGCTAGATCATTCAGTCAAACAAAATACAGTCGTGGGAATAAATCAGGGCCTGTATTATTCTCTCTTTTCCATGCAGTGAGAGGCGTTATTTGTTGTAGTTGAATCTGTGCCGGAGAATAGACCAAGTCTGTGTCAAAATCGTTCATCAGCACTTGCAGCAACACTCCTTCCTTCCGGCAACAGGTTTTGTTTTTCCGTTCTACTTCTACCACCGTAGAAGTACAAGTACTACGCTGCGACGATGTAATACGTAGTATGTCTTATCAGAGCGAAAAATCAAGGACCACATGTAATGCAACTTGACGGTGTGTGCAGATAACGAGTAAAGTACAACGTGCTATTGATGACAAATAATGGCACCTTTGATGAGACAGTGTCAAGACGTTCTGCCATAAGTGATGATTGGTTGCTGATAAATAAAATAAAATCAAGTAAAAGTACACTTATGTTGATGACGTACCTAAGAGGCACAATTTCTATTAAATCATTTTGTTCGCACTTTGTTAGGGTTTTGAGGTTGTCTGTCCTCGTCCGGAAAACTTATCTTATATGTAATCTTTTTCAACTTCTCCCCTCAGCTTGTAGAATCCGTCGTGCAGAACAGTACGCACGCTATCATACAGTACCGTGCGCTACCGGTAGGTAATGTCAGGGGACATAATTTAGAGGAGTGCGCGAGCGACGCACTCAATTTTTAAGGGGACCCGTGTTTAGCGGTAGATAGATCGAAAATTTGTCCAAGTTTTCTCAGCCACCCCTCATTATGAAAAAACAATTTGGAAAGGACCTACCATGGAGACCCCATCAGTGGCAAGCTAGCTTACAAGTTTGACTCCATCTATAAGACTATTGTCAATAACAATACAAATTATTTCACTGAATGGGCTGGCTTGGACCTATGTATTGACAAGACAAGCTGGCTGTACATATCAAGGCTTTGGTGGACCCATTGTTAACTATCTCAAACAAGGAAAGATGATTACAAGAGGTGGACAACAGTCCTTATGTCTGATGTTGATCAGATCTGTCCCAGAGCATGGAAATACAGATACTGTGGATAGGAATCTACTAAAGAATTGCTAAACTGCTAGATTTAGCAGAACATTTAGCAATTTAGAATAACAGAAACCACCCAATAACTATGGATCAGACGCAGTCCCAGTTTGAAGCATCTTGAGATTTATGTAACTTAACAATATGTAACTTGCTAAGTACTTCTTTAAAGTATGTGCACTGCACTGTACTAGGTACTTGTATATAATTCACACACAGAAAGAAGTTTCAGTAAAAGAATGAGAACAAAAAAATAATACAGTACAAAATGTACAGCAGTAAGTTTTTGTACTTCTACTATTTTTTGTTTTTTGTCTGCAGTGTTTGTTGACAAGAAGAATGACTTAAATGTTGTGTGGTGTTAACAATGTACTAGTACCAAGGGGTCTTAAATAAAATTGATGGGTGCAGTGTGGAATGAATGTGCATAATTCTTGCACCGTGCCTGGATACTAAATCATGGAAGTCAAAAAGAAAAAATACTAGAATAGTTTTTTACTGAAATAGTCAATGGAAATAGGGAGTCTGAGGGGGTCGAAACACTAAATATCCAGTATGAAGTTTTTTTAACATACAAAATGAATGGCTGATTTTAGAGAGTAAAAACATTTTCTTCCAGAAAATATACAGAGCCAATAGTTGTTGTTTCTTTGAAACATTAAAGTTTCTTCCACAAAATTCATTTTATGCCAGCACTGGATGATGACAATTTGACTTCCACTTGCAGCAAATTGTAAATGACCTAATTTCCACTCCAGAATTTTATTAGCACAAAGTACAACTAGACGAAGTACAATCTGTACATCTTACTCCTTTTTGACTTCCACTTGCAGTGCGCTGGAAGAGACCTACCAGTACAGTACTGGTATTTTGCAAATAAAATTGCATTCTCATTGTTACCGCTACAGCTACAAAAATTCCTACTAGTAAATGGCCCAAAATACACTCATAGTATTACTCATACCCCTATTTTTGCAACTGAAATGGCTTTTTTGTGTGGTTATTACTAAGTAACAAAGGTAACAGTATACTGCATTGCAATAGGGGTGACATTCAGTGGTAGCTTAGTAATCTGAGGTGCACCATTCCCAGCCCTTGAAAATAGTATGCAGAGAATGCAACAAGAATGCAACCTGGTCATAGAGGTATTGGACAATGCATGGAGGTGCAAACTAATAATTTTTGATCATTATTCTGCTCCCTTACACTTCCTGATAAGGAGCACATTGATAGGGAAGAGCCCCTGATATGGAGGACATTTGCTGATACAAGGGACACTTGCTGATACAGAGGATGCTGATATGGGGGACATTGGGTCATTCCCATAAACATTGATTTAAGTAAAATTGAATTAGACTTCAGTCGTGCACACATAGAAGTATGCATTTTTGACACAAATAGATTTTTGGTCTGGGCAGGCTCACGCTTACCAAAAAGTATGCACACACATAGATCAAAAATGCACAGGGGAGGAACTGCTTGGAATGTAGCAAAATCATGTGTAGTTTCAATGTGTTGATTCCAGACACAAAAAACAACATCGATCCGCAAGATTGTTTTAACAAGACAGGGACAGCAGCAAGCTCCTCCTCCAGTAGGTCCGGAACAACCAACGATTCCACTCAAGAAACCATTGACTTGATATATGCCATCTTGGCAAGGCTTCCTATTGGAAGCGACCAGCGGAATGAAGTAGAAGCCACTCATGCCCAGAACTATCCTTATGCCAACAGGGATGTCCACTCCATTTGCAGGAAGTTTGCATCCCTTCATAGGAAGAACATCCCTACTGGAGATGCATCCTAACTGTCCTTTAGCAGTGAGACTGGTGGCCAAGAGGGCCAAGCACTTGATTGGAGAGAAGGCAGACATTGGAGATGGAGAGGAGCACTTTGATATTGAAGAAGGATATGTCCATCCTGATGGTCATGATAGTGATCCTGAGGGTAACCATCAGGCAATAGCAGCAACAACAGTGGCAGCATTAGTCATGACAGAAACAATGGCAACAATGCTGGGGACATCAATGAGGATGCGTCTCCCCCCTCCTCCACCATTCCAACAAGCTTCCTCTCAAGAAACAGAAGAAGATTCAGAACTAAATAATCAGCAGGAAGAAACCTTTGCAGTTCCAGTTATCAATATATTAGCAACTGCAAGAGCTGTATCAGAATCATCAACACCAAGGAGCAGAGGAGCCCCCCGTGTCCGTTCTTACAATACTGCCACTGCAAAGCAAGACATTGTAAAGGCGTTGGAGGACTGTGTTGCACAGCGCGAGAGAGCTTCTGAGAGAGCCAGGGAAGAAAAGCAGGAGGCGTAAGTGCCCTTGGATCCCTTGTCACCATTGCCATGCAGTACTTCAGTCCAAAAGCTGGCAGGAAGAAGTGCCACCGCCGCTGCAGCAGCAGTGATGATTCCGAGGATTCGGATTCTGATTAGAGCATGAAATCCCATTGTCGCATTTACATTTGACTACATTTAATTTATCTAATCTTATTCATTACTATGTAATCATCTTTGATTTGGATTGCATTGAGTGGATTAGAATACTAACCTTGTACTTGTACTCTTACCCGTTAGCTCGTGTTGTTCAGTACTGTTTCTACACAGTCTTACTACGTATATTCTGTAATCTTCAACTTCAATTTCAACCAACGTCTAAGAATACTTTGCATTTATTCATTATATTCAAAATGTATATTTCTTATTGATTCTATTCCTGTCTTGTAATTCAGGAATCTTTGGGATCATTAATGTATTCAACATGTATATTTCTTATGAATTTCAATGCTTCAACGGTTCAACGGACCATGAAAATTTCAAATAACACGAAGTCTTGTGTACAAAATCCAACTCAACACGGTATAATGCATAGTAGCTTTGCTCTCACTCCTTGACAGCTGCTGAGCTCACTTTGATGATACAGCATGTTGCTCAAGCCTCCAGTATGAATTAGTTTAAACTTGTTCTGATCAAATGGTAGGTTGACGATGGGAATTGTATCATTGTTCATATGCAATCATGTTCTTGTGCAACGGTGTTCTTGCATATCATTGTTGCATATCAGTTTGCTCTTGCGTATTGTTGTTGCATATTTGTTTGTCGTTGCGTATCGGTTTGTTCTTGCATAGTAACGGTGTTGCGTACTAGTATCGGTGTTCTTGTTGTGTATCGGTTGTTGCGTTATTGTCGGTGTTGTGTACGTTCTTGCTGGGATGTATTGATGTATTGTTGTTGCAGCTATCATATCTCACCAAAACACGTTGTTTGCATCCTCATTGATTGTTATACCAGGATGGGAGAAGAAGCCTCTTTTGTGTTGCTCATTGGGCATGAACACATTAAGGATCTGATTGATGCCTGCAGTGCTGGCCTGAAAATTATACAGCAAGATTGCTGTGTTCAAGAGAACTTTCCAGTCCCCTTGCTCCTCAAGCCTGATCCTATCCTTCATCCTTGGAAATGTCCCTGGATCATCCTCATGCCCCACTCAGCAAGCTGTCTCGGTGATGTCGTATTAGCCTCATGATTAAGGGATATAGTAGCTCCTCTACTAGTAGTACTACTACTAGCAGCAGCTCTCCTCAGCATGCCTACAACAAGGAGGTCTGGATCTTGTTGTGAACTCCTTACAAGATATGGCTTGCCAGCCATTTGGAATGCTGAATCAACCACAACTCTAGCTCCACATAAGTTGTACATGTCCTCCATCTTCCTGTACTACTAGACTCCATACTACTCTCCTGACATGGGGTGCTTGTAGGAGTACCATGCCACGATCCAGGACAAACACAATATTTGGTGAGAATTCAGTTATTTTCTGTTGATTTCAAGGCACAATTCCATATTCCAAATTTAAGCACATGTAGCGCGCCATAATTCAATATCTATGATTCTATGTTTTTACATACTTCTACTACTTATTCCCGTTGAGTCATAGATGCAAAGTATGCCATCATAGATTCTATGTTTACGTGAATGACCCATTTGCTGATACAGAGGATGATGCTACAGACAAGTCGCTGATACGGAGGTCGCTTCGTAATTGATTTGACCCCTGAGGAGTAGTACTCGTACTCGTACGAGTATGTTCGGTATTTTTTTATTCCGATTCCCCGTCACTTTGTGTTTACCCGATCAGCTTCTTACACAACAAAATGGTTGACGAATCTCAAGTAATTTCCAGGTTCAAGGATGCAAACCAAAGCCATGTACTGAAACACTTAGACACGCTCTCCATCGAGGCGAAGTCGGAGTTTTTGGAACAATTAAATTCCATTAAAGTGGACGAACTATCTGATTTACTCGGAGCCGCTATGGCTGAGCAGCAAAATCAGGACGGCAACGATGACATTAACCCCTTCTCAAAAGATGTCGGAAGAACTTCTGACAAGGATGAATCTGCTTCCGCATACGAGRAAGGCATAGGGGCAATCGGTCGWRGCGAGGTCGCGGCTCTTGTTCTTGCTGGAGGACAAGGCACRCGGTTGGGTTTCTCGGGACCGAAAGGGATGTACGATATCGGTCTCCCAAGTGGCAGCACTTTGTTTCAACTATTGGYAGAACGCCTCAAGCGGCTAAAAAAGATAGCAGAGTGCAGCACTCTGCCCTTCTATATCATGACGTCTCCGATTAATCACGAAGAGACCACTATTTTCTTCAAAGAAAACAATTATTTTGGGTTACCAGAAAACGACGTTCTYTTCTTTCAACAAGGAATGCTCCCATGTATGAATGACGACGGGAAAATCATTCTTGAAAGAGCTGACAAGGTGGCAATGGCTCCAGATGGGTAAGTTGTTTTGTGCTACAAACACTTGAGAGATTCAAGAAATTATCTTGGTGACATCAATAAACTTTCTCTTACATGATACCATTGCACTACGATTTCGCAAATTTAGCAATGGTGGGATCTATCCGTCATTGAAAAACTCGGGAATGATCGACGATATGGTAAACCGAGGGACGAAGTACATTCATGTGTTTAGTATTGACAATGCCCTGACAAAAATTGCAGATCCAGTATTCATTGGACACTGCGTGAAAACCCAGGCCGATTGCGGGAATAAGGCTGTGTGGAAGAAGGGACCMCACGAAAAGGTTGGCGTGCTTGCCGAGAAAGGCGGCAAGCCGTGYATTGTTGAATACTCGGAAATTACCACCGAGATGGCAGAACAAACCGACGGAGAAGGCCGGTTAGTCTATGGGGCCGGAAATATTTGCAATCACTTCTACACGTTGGACTTTTTGTGTGACAAGGTCGTTCCGAACCTAGGAAATATGTATCATATTGCCAGAAAGAAGATYYCCTACTACGATGAAGAGTCAAAGAGTACCGTGAAAYCCGAAGCAAACAACGGAATCAAGCTGGAATCTTTCATCTTCGACATTTTTCCTWTGTCTGAGCGAATGGCAGTACTGGAAGCGCAGCGGGAAGAGGAATTTGCCCCGGTGAAGAATGCCCCAGGTTCTGCTTCCGATAGGTCAGTTGTATTTTATACATGCATAGCATCGATGTTTTTCGACCGATTTAAAGTGGTGGTATTCAACATCCTACTTTTGTGCAATTGGTCAATACTCAAAACTTCACCGTTTTCTTTCATTCGTACGGCACCAAACCTATTTCAAAAACTTGATTCTCTCTAATGCAGCCCAGACACCGCTCGTGTCTACCTTTCCAAACAGGCTCAAAAGTGGGTCATCGAAGCTGGAGGTAATCTGACGGGKGATTTAGAAAGCCAGTGCGAGATCTCACCGATGACGAGCTACGGCGGTGAAGGTCTTGAAGATTTAGTTCGAGGAAAGGATATTCACTGTCCATTTTCAYTATAATTAGGCGCTGTGGTCAGTTTTTTGTTCCAGACAGCCAAGCCTGTTCTAACTACAAGTACTTCATAATAAATAAGTCAGCGTACGCGAGATGGTATTAAAACTGAAAGAAATACAAGAATCAAAAAGATAACATTTTTTTAATTATTGGAAAGCTCAGGTCTAAAATAGTGCAGATATTGGTCGTGCTACGTATAGTTATCGAAGTGGTTGTATTTTGCAAGTCGACGAAGTGATATCTTGTCTCGACACTGTTCGTTGAAGGTGTGTTTCCAAGCAAGTCATGATGCATCGAACGGCACWGCTATCCATCACTGTTACAAATAGACTCAGAGTCTTCGTTCCAAGGCTCTATGTTTGAAGTGCATGTGACAAGACACCAATTACAAGAGTGAATTTTGACCTCCGATTACATTCTTTTGGAACACACCACTCATTTGCGACCTTACGACTCGCAAGAAAGAATGGAYCCATCACCGTCGCGTCACACRTCGTCGTATTTTGGATCGTTCATCAATTTTGTCAGATGTTCGGCCTGAACCAAAACCGTATCGAGATTRGTGTCCGCAAGTCGGATTGCTTCACWGATGGCCTCCGGATCCGTAAGGCCTTTCGCGGCCTTGAATTCCGTCCTGGTCTTTCGAATCACGAAATTCTGTCGGTTGGGGGTCGGCATCTTCATGGCCCCCCTCATGAGTTTCCTGTACAACGAAAGGGACTTTGCCCTCGTCGCTGGGGTCGACATTCTCTCTTTCTCTGCGTTACTTTATCTTTGGTTCCCGATAGGAATGTTGTCTGTACCGGTAGGTACTCTACCGCATTGTATTGTACGAGTACGAGTACCGTTTTGGGATTCTGTACATWGCTATTGTTTGGATTCTGGTTGGTACGTACGCGTTCTTTTTAGAGGATGGTACAGTACATACGAGTACTAGTATGTACACCTACCTCTACAAAGCTTTTTTGTTGGAACWACGAACTCATACTGTTGTACCATGAGATGCGTTGAGAWTGAGACTTCCTGCTAGCTTTTCAGTCTGATGTGATACAGATTATGTGTGCAATAAATCAATACAGGACAATTTTCGCTAATACCAMGGACGCTAATACGATACGAGTCACTTATATGGAGGATGCTGCTGGTGACACGGAGGGTGATGATACGATCGGCAGTGGAAGCCAATATGGAGGACGCCGATACAAGTTGCGGAATGCTGATGCGGAATAGCGATAGGGACCCTGACAAGGACACCGACACGGTTGATCTTGACACTGTCTCGGTAGAGGAGGAGGAGCAAAGTATGGTCAGCACTACTAGAAATCAATGTCATTTTAGCGTATTTTCGTATCTTGTTCTTTCTTGTCAGCAAGATCGTTTAATCGAGCCTAATTGGAAGCAGCCGCAACAGTACTGCTGCTGCTAGAAAGTGGAGTTGCAGCAGCTGCATTTCACGATGAAACAAAATTTGGTTTCTTGCAAACGTAGATCGACCCTTGCTCCACAAAGYGGGCGTCTATTTTGGCGTGAAAACAAGCAGTGTCCATGCGCCACCGATCGCCYTTTTGTCTCACATCGTATGGCATATTGTACGGTACGGTGGCACCAGGCCAGGCCAAGCAGGCAGTGTCCATGCGCCASCGATCGCCCTTTTTTCTCACATCGTATGGCATGTTCTACGGTACGGTCGCACCAGGCCAGGCCAAGCCGAGGACGGCGTGCAAGCCCGGATGGATGGCGGTAGACGGTTTCTCTTGGCAAATGCGGTTCGTGGAGGCCATGGCACTTGMTTTCCACCCGGCATGTTTTTTTCTTGCGTGTGCTCAATTCTTGTCCCGGGTYGGACAGGCCTGCACGTAGTCAAAGAAGTGCTCGTTCAGCCACGTGTCCAAGAGCTCGTACACGCTGGGCATCCCGAGCAGGGATTCTTCCGCCTCCTCCCCCATCGCCCGGAAGAGCCCCGCCTCGTCGAGGATCCCGAGGCTCTCSAGCGGTTTGTTCGACGAGACCACCAGGGATTTTCTCGTCACCAGGCACCACAGTAGTTTCGTGGCCGGTGGCGTCGACTCGAGGGGGTAGTCCTCCTGGTACTCGACGTGGAGCAGCAGGTGGGCCASCCGRTCCTCGTCGGCCGGGTCTTCGATGCTCCGCCTTAGCGTGTAGGAAACGGCAGGGTGRTTCACCAAAGCGRCCCGCAGATCGATCTGGTCCGGGTCGTCCTGCCAGGCATCGATCTTTTCCTGTAGGTCCTCCAGCCCGGAGGCCTCGGAGACCCTGAGGGTTTCCGTGTCGGCGTAGATCGCCTCCAGGGCGAGGACCTCGTCGACCTGCAGCTGTTTCGATTCGCAGACGAGATTCCCCCGRTCCGGATCCATCTCCCCACCGTGATCGTTGCCTTCTATGCCGCGGTCTGCCGCAATTTTCTGGTGGTGCATTTCCTCCAGCTCCGCCAGCCTCTCCATCGCTTTCTCGTGCGGTTTCACGACGTCGTCCAGGCGTTTCCGCTCCTTTTCGAGCTCGCGCTGCTTGTCCAGCTCCTTCTGGCGCAGCTCGTCCCGGCGTGCCATTCTCGCGGCCTGGCGGTTTTTGATGCTCTGGCTCTCGTCGGGTCCGGACTTGGCGATGATCTTGGCCGCGAGGAGCTTGCCGTGGTTGGGYTGCTGGGAGATCTTGGATCCGGCCTTGTGGGGGTTTTTGCTCCCGCCGACGCCGCAGCGGTCCTTGGCCTCGGCCCACGTGAGCTTGGTGCACGATTTTCTGGCGGCCATTCTGGTTCGTTGTGTTCCTGTGTGTACCGTATGTGTGTGGAAAACCTTCCTATTGCACAGAAAGAGTGTACGACTTTCCGAGTGCTACTACCGGTATCAGTTCGAAGTARGGTACTGGTATGCAGTACCGTATGTTGTCGATCATCGACGCTATTTTTCAACTCGAACCGCGTTTGTACAGTAAAACTCGCAACGTACAGTACGGCATCCCTGGCCTGGTAGTAAATGTGAGTCTAATAGGTTATCATACGTATCGTTGTGCATGCAGTGCAGGGGTCACCCCTGTCGTTGTGAGGCTAGCGTCTAGCGTGCTGTTTCTCGTATTTGCAATACGTAGTTTCGGAGTGACTGCATCGGCGGCATAAAGTTTGAGAGCTCGAAGGRGTTTGTACGTATGAATGGGGACCTTACTATCATACGCTACATACGTACTTATGTGTATTTACTTCATAGTCTACCGATTACCAGTAGGAGTTACCGTAGTAGTGTGGTACAGTAAGATTTCATGCTATTTTTCCGTTTTTTTTKAKGTGAGCGGGAAGCTCGAAATCGTATCAACATCACGACYGCTAAAAACAAATATCAAGTTTGAATTCAAAAACAATTATTTTTGGAAACACGAGCAGAGCCGGATGTCGTGATTACACCATACTACTTACCGTACCGTACGAACTGTATCTCCTTTCTCGTTCGCATCGACCGTTTGCCGTTTATGGAAATTGTATGTTGTATGGTACGAGTACGTCGTACTCGTACCATACCAGCACTTATCTGACCCGGCGCTCGCTCCGAGCCAAAAAGCCATCAAATACTGCAAGAACAAGAATACCGTACCGTACGGTATGCGRTCGGAAATTCTATTCGCATTCATTGCAAGAGGTACAATACCACACGCTACTCGTACCTACAGAGTTGAAAGCTTTCCCATGGGCAAGTACTACAAATACACAACTCAGCATTGACCGAACTCGAGGTACRACAACGGCAACGAATACATCAGATTACGTTCAAACACAGCACTACCATGTACAGCCGCGATGTCGGCGTCGGCATCGACGACTACAGAGACGAAGAAGAGGCCCGGAGAACGGTGCTGAAAGCCACACAGACCCTGAATCGGTGGAACCGTAGAKCGCAGGGCACCGCGAAGGCCCCCTTGCACAGCAACACGAATAATGCCAATGGAGCCASCAACGATACCAGGGAGGGCCTCCTGTCGCAAGAGAGCGACGAAACAGAAATCTACGTCGTCTACCAGAAATACGGATACTGCAGCATTTTCTTCTCCGTGGTCCAAACGATCGTTCTGGTCGCCATGATGGCACAGTGCGGCGTCGCACCCATGAACATCAATCCCATGATTGGGCCCTACCCAGACGCACTCAGCGAATGGGGTGCCAAGAACACCGTTCTGATTCTAGAGGACGACGAGTGGTGGCGCCTCCTGACGCCCATTTTGCTGCACGCGGGTGTCATCCACCTGGCCTGTAACCTGATGGTGCAGATCGATACGGGCGCCTTTTTCGAGCGAGAATGGGGGAGCGTCAACTGGCTCATCATATATCTGGTGTCGGCGGTGGGGTCCAGCGCCCTATCGGTCGTGGCCATGCCGGACGCCATCAGCGTCGGATCCTCGGGCGCCGTGATGGGCCTCTTCGGGGGCAAGGGRGCAGAGGTCATCTGCCGGTGCTGCGAGAAGGAATCGACGGACCAGGACCGCATCGCCCACCAGGTCCGGAAGGAGCAATGCGCCGGGGTCATGTGCAGCGTCACCRTCGTCATGCTCTTTTCCTTCATCCCCTACGTCGACTGGGCGGCCCACCTTGGAGGRCTGGTGGCGGGTTTTTGCGTAGGGATGATTCTCTTTTCGGCSAACCTCAAGAAGGCGCGSTGCTCGAAGCTCTTTTGGCTCCTGATCGGAGTGGGAATCACGATTACGTATTTTGCCGTGGTCTTTGAGCGGATGTACTCGGGCGAGATAGAAACCGCGGAAGAGCTCCGGGACGTCTGCAAGTACTACCGAGAGAACTTTGAGGACTACGAGTGCAACTGCCAGCGAAACGGTGACTGAGCAKCAGTTTTCACTGAGACCCGGTCAWCACGTTTACGGCATCGAGTGGGCGCGTTGCAAGAAAAGGTTGGTTGGTTCCGAGAGAGGGACACAAAGATTTACCAGCAGTACAACAKTTTCAATCGGACAATGGGCGCTTTCATGCGTCTAATGCAATAWTTGTGGCGCTTGTTGGAAAAACATCCAAAACGCATCGGGTTGCATTGCGTCTCGTTTCGTTGGATCTCGTTTCCCAYTTCGAAACTCGTTTCCTCGTCTTTTCCCACAAATGCATGATCTTCATCATGTGGGTAATATACAGCAATAGGTTCGTGGCTCTGCGAGCTTGGGATTCGGTTTGCATTGGACTGAACACCCATTTGCATCAACAGGCAATACAATAAAATAATAGAAGTAATTCATAAAGAAGCCAGTGTAACACAGAGATCGCTATGCTTCCAATTGCTGTAGTAGGGATTGTTTGAAGGCTGCTCCACAGGCTGGACAACAATCACGAGTAGCTAGTGARTGAATAAAGGACGCGCTCAGCTTTCTGATTCTGACTTACTTTGATAGGCCCTTAACCCCAAACGGTCTCTTACCCCGCATGGCCACCTTCTACTTCCAAAAAGGACTGCAATGAAAAATCTGACTTCATCGTTGTTGCTTCGTTTTCGTACTGTACCTACGAGTGTCGCAGGGTACTGACGTGTAGTAACATTCTCGAAGCTGCAGCAGCATCAGTAAATCGTAAATCCTAAATCCTGTTGGATGGTGAATTCGATTGCGGATCTGTTACTCTGWTCTCCTTTCGCACCTAATCGTTTGGACCCAAGACCAACAATCGACAATCGACAACAAATCGACCATGTGTTCTATCCGTGGTCCCCTTGTCACGAGCGCCRTTGCCATGCTCGCCCTATGCCAAAAGACTTCGCATGCCCTAGTCACTAGTGCCCGCCGACCAGGCTTGCAGTGCCGGCCTTCACGCTCGACCCTGGTGGCGTTGCGGGGRGGCAGCAGCAGCACCRTGGCCGAGGTCCCGACCGAAACGGAATCTTCGCCCGCTACCGCGAGCGATGTCTACCAAGAACTTCTTGCCAAGCTGGAAACCATCACACACCTAGGTATGTACCTGACCTTTTCTAAAGGAACAAACACATAATGCGGSGGATGCCGTTGTTCCTAGGCGGATCMAAACCRCCGTTGCGTCGMACCAAGCCTGTGCTCCCCCCATATCTCAAAACCRCAATACTCACCCGCTGCTTTGGTGTCTCCGAATCTCACGTGGTAAATGTTTGTAACGATCTTTGCTTCGCTTCCCTTTGCCCTGCGAAGAACGGGCGAGCTCGGTGCTGAGCTACGACCAGCTCGTCTTCATGCCGTCCTCGGCCGCCGCCGACCGGGGAGCACAGATKTCGGCGCTTGCCGGCGTCATCCACGAGCAAAAAACCGACCCGGCCCTCAAGGCCGTCCTCGATCGCGTCCTGGAGCTCGAGAAGAAGGCCCCGGAGCTGGACGCCGACGCCATGCGATTGGTCGATCTCGAGCGAAAAGACTTTGTGGAGAACGAACGGGTTCCGGCGGCCCTGGCCGCAAAGGCGGCCGGCCTGTCCGCGTCGGCCTATAGCGACTGGGTAGCGGCCAGGGAAGCCAAGGACTATGAGGCCTTTGCGCCGACCCTGCAGGAGTGCTTCGACACCGCTATGGAAACCGCCAGGGCGAAACGGGGGGAGACCGACGAGGAAGCAACGAAAACCCTGTACGATCAGATGCTAGACCAGTTCGAGGTGGGCATGGGACAGGCGAGAATCGACGAAATCTTTGGAGAGGTGCAATCCAAGCTGGTCCCCCTGATCGCGCGGGTGCTGTCGTCCCCCTCMAAGCCGTCGGCGGAGCCCCTCGAGGGAAGCTTTGACATTGCAAAGCAGCAGCAGCTTTCGGAAAAGCTCGTCAAGGCGATCGGATACGACAACGAACAGGGCCGAATCGATGTTTCCGTGCACCCCTTTTCTTCCTCGATGAGCGCGAAGGACGTTCGAATCACGTCCCGCTTCCGCGAGGACGAGTGGTACCAGGGACTGGCGGGATCCATCCACGAGGGCGGGCACGCCATCTACGAACAGAACCTAGTCCCGTCGGCGATTAGCATCGACAAGGCGCTTTCGATGGGAACCCACGAGTCGCAGTCCTTGTTCTGGGAACGACACATCGGCCTCTCCAAATCCTTCTGGAAGTTTGCCCACCCGAGCCTCCCGGACCTCGATACGTCTTTCGAAACCTACACCCCGGACGAGGTCTACGGCGCCGTCAACAGCGTCAGGAATTCCTTCATCCGCGTCGAGGCCGACGAGCTTACCTACCCGCTCCACGTCATCCTAAGATACAACATCGAGAAGGACGTCATCGGTGGTAAGCAAGATGTCGCCGGTCTCTCGGAACGATGGAACAAGGACATGAAGACCCTGCTCGACGTCGACGTGCCATCGGACGACCTTGGTGTGCTGCAAGACGTCCATTGGAGCGCCATGGCCTTTGGTTACTTTCCTACCTACCTCATTGGAGCGATCGCCGCCGCCCAACTGTACCACTACTGYGAGAAGGACCTGCCGGACATCGAATCGAAGATCGAGAACGGGGAATTCCAGCCGATCAAGGAATGGCTGACCGCCAAGGTCCACAAGCACGGGAGGCGATATCCATCCCTCGATAGCATGTTCCAAGACCAATTGGGAGAGCCTCTGAATGCCAAGTACTACATTGACTATCTGACGTCCAAGTACGAAGACTTGTATCAACTCGATCAAAAATAAACATTCGAAAWTWTTKWYTTTTTTGCTTKTATTGAATGGACTTGCWAAGTKAATAGTAACAAATCCCATTTTTGAACTGGTTTCTAATCTATATTGTCTACACTCGAAATCACTTTCTTGCAAAGGAACTTGTTCCGATACGTATAGGAAGAAAATACCACAAAGAGCCTCCGGTACCAAACAAACTGGGAGCGATGAGTGGCCATGGCTCTCCAGTTCAGCAAGGGCTCGTGCATGCGAAAAATCCGAACGCTGGTGTTTCTGTTTTTATTGATATGATCACTACGYATCGTTTGCGACAASGGAACAAAAGTTGTTCCSGTAAATAGGGACAGGACGAGAAGCATCCACGACAGCAGAGGAAGGTATTTRAAGAAAAGGTTTCGCTCGGATTCGAGGTGCCAAGCCTCAAGAAGGAAYAATTCCTGCGGGGATTGCTGCCGGYTTGTTTTTGGYGTTGTTTGYGCYCGTTGCTCTCGCTGTCGTTCTTCTTGCTCGTCCATCAGGTGGCACACCCCGAGATAGGTRTCGATGTGGTTTACGTGACCCGAGACGCCCAGTTCGTCGAAGGTTACCAGCACGAATCGATTGGCGCTTCCCGRTGGCTCCAGGCTTGCACAAAGAGAATCYCGGATKGCGTTCGCCACGGTTTCCCTGGCGTAGCGTTTCGTTGGGTGATCGAGGATGGCCCTTTCGTCGCCATTGTCGTCGTCGCTGCGGATTAGCACCTTCGAGGCGCCGAKGAGCTTCCCGGCTTTCTCCAGCTCCGTTTCCCGGACCTTCCCCAGCCCGTCGTACCCGCCGTTTGTGAGACACAAAAACCAAACCGTCGCTTCGGCTGCAACCAGCGCCCGAATCGCCGGTAGAAAGAACATGCTTTCATCGTCGGGGTGGGCAAAGACAAMGACAAAAATCGGTGCTTGTTCCGTCGCCTTCGCGTTGTTCGCGACGGTGGAAGCACCRGTGCAATCGGTTGGTGCGAGCCTTCGTCTGACGTCGGATGTGGACATGGTTTGGGTTACAGTCGTGTTTTATCAGTAGTTCGTTTTGTMGCTATTCCTCTTTCATTGCACAGTATTTGAACAACAGGCAGGAGCAGGTAGGGTTACAGTTGTCTGTCGACAGGGTTTTCACAAATAGGAAGAAAGTAATTTTTGGAATTACTGTGAGCCATKAAGTGTGTAACCGTTACCCTCAACCCTATTTATTATGATTTCCAGTCATGCACCCAGAAGATGCCATAAACCAAACCATACACAATACACACGCTAATACAAAATTCGCTCCTCATACTACTACGTCACTGTGACGTACTACTACTACTACTAGTAGTAGTACGAAACATATCTCCATCCTAATTTAAAACCCATTTTTACTTCTGCTACATGCCAACTTCTTGCTTTCTTGACAGCTGAAGAAACCACTCTTCATCTGACGAGTGGATGCCACCAGCACCAACACCAACACCATGATTGTCACCAGCAGCAGCAACAATGCTGGTGCTTCTTTCTTCTTCTTGTCCTTATTGCTGCCTCCTCCATCAGATGCTACCGTACCGTAGGAGACCAGAAGCAGCATCAATTGTCATGACCTATGGTTATGACCCCTGCAGAAGAAAAAAGTCAAATAAAAAGCGGACTAAAAATATTTATGCTATTCGAACTGAATCAACACGAAATAATCAGATTACTTATTGGTTGTGGTTCTATTTTTATCGGCAATTGTTTGTTTATTTCGAACCAGTCGATAGAATTGATGAGAAAAAGAGGGCTATTGAAGGCTATTGTCACATTCTGGGAAGATCAAAGATTTCCGAACATTCTTCATGTCAATACTGTAAGAATCAATGACCAGAATTCGGCTTGTACATAACAGTAGTTACTGGTACACGGTATTATTGATCCAGTGAAAAACCTTCTCATTCTTCTTTTTCAAAATTCAACTCAGCGAAGCAATTTTATGGGACCAATAGGTGACTAGAGCGAATTAGTACATGTTCCACTGAGGTTCATCTCATGGAACACTCGCTTGGATTTCATTGACTATTGCGTGATAAAAATTTATCGATACAAATATCACTAGGTACGGCATGTTACCGTTCTCAAAAAAATACTTTTCTCAGAAATGCTATTACCTTAAGGTATCATATCAATAATATTTCCATTTTCATAGTACTGTATTGTTTTTTGTGCTCCAAATCATAAATTTCAACACCGCCGCAGAAGAGTTATCAAAGCAAAGAGGCCAAGGGAAAAGAAGCAATGACCAGCAAAGAAGGAATCGATAGCAATCCTGTCGAGAGGGAAGACATAGAGGAAGCAATCGAMACTGCTATTGTGAAGCGAAAGGACGACGACGATAGTTGTAAGGACGAGGATTGTGACCGTCATGAAGTCGATGAAACAAACCCACCCTACCTCGACTTTATCAGAGCAAAAACGAAGGGATGGGGATGGATCATATGCAGCGCTGTGATCGTCGCCTATTCGCTGGCTGCATTCATCCTAGATTTTCGACGTGCACTATTCCTCTTCGTTGTCGAGGTTTTGGTGGTGACTCTTGTTGCCTTTCAATACGTCACGGATCGCTTTTGCCTGGAACAAAAGACCCGAATCATGGACTCGATCATCGACTGGTTYGTCGAGGATCTCGAAGAGAGCAAGATTGCCGCGGGTGTGCTACTAGTTGCTATGATCGCCATCATCGGGGTCATGACCAGGGACCCCATGAATCTCGTCAGTGCCAGTGGGTTGGTCGTCTTCTTGGGTTTATCGTGGCTCACCAGCTACAAACCCTGGAGCGTCCGCTGGAGGCCAGTAATCTCGGGAGTCTTTTTGCAATTCTTGCTGGGGGTTCTCATTTTGCGGGTGGAACCGATTGCGCAAGCCTTTCAGTGGCTGGGCGATCAGGTTGCCATCTTCTTAAATTACACCAATTTCGGGGCCATGTTCGTTTATGGCTTCCTAGCCGACTCGAGCCTGAACGAGACCCCTCTTGCGACGGCAGACGGGGGTGAATACTATTTGTACCCRCCCTTTTATTTTACCGTCCTCAGTGTCATATTTTTCTTTTCCTCCGTCGTTTCCATTCTAAGCTACATCGGCGTGATCGGATACCTCGTCAAGAAAGTTGGCCTGACACTTGCCATGCTGATGGGTACCTCAGGACCGGAAACCTTTAACTGTGTGGCTAATATGTTCTTGAGCATGACAGAATCGCCACTGCTYATCCGGCCCCTCCTCTCGGAGGTAACGGAATCAGAACTCCATGCCGTTATGACGGCCGGCTTTGCCTCGGTGGCTGGGTCCGTCCTGGCGGCCTACATTTCATTCGGGGCCTCCCCAAGTGACCTATTGGCGGCTTCCATCATGTCGGCTCCAGCAGCTCTGGGAATTTCAAAGTTGATCTATCCCGAGACCACCGTTCGGC
Organism: Pseudo-nitzschia multistriata; assembly: GCA_900660405.1. Lineage (NCBI taxonomy): Eukaryota > Bacillariophyta > Bacillariophyceae > Bacillariales > Bacillariaceae > Pseudo-nitzschia > Pseudo-nitzschia multistriata. The sequence goes on along the minus strand of CAACVS010000647.1, from coordinate 345,430 downwards.
GCGATCGGGAGTCCCTCTTCGACCTGGAAATGGCCAAGTCCGTGGATCCCAATATTGTGGCYGCCGCCTCGAGTGGCGCATCGCTCGCCGTGGACATGGTCCTCCAGATCGGTGGGCAATTGATTTCCATCGTGGCTCTGGTAGCWATGGTCGATGGATTTCTRAGYGGAATCGGGAAGCTGATCGATGTGTCTTTGTCCTTCAACCTTATCTGCAGTTACATCTTTTATCCATTTGCATTTCTTATGGGGGTTCCCATGGCCGATTGTCTTCARGTTGCGTCCCTGATCGGCACAAAGATTGTAGTCAACGAATTTGCCGCCTATGCCCAGCTCGGGGTAATGATCCGCGARGGAAGCCTCTCGGCRCGATCCATCACCATTGCCACCTATGCGCTGTGTGGCTTTTCGAACATAGCAAGCATAGGCGTCTCGGTGGCAGTCTTGTCGTCGCTGACGGAACCCAGAATGAAGCCAATTATTGTTAGACTTGTCACCTCGGCGATGATTGCTGGCAATACGGCGTGCTTCATGACGGCATGTGTGGCAGGTTTGTTTTACACCTCGTCCATCGCTTCCGATCCAAACAACATCGACCCATTGGTGGACCAGGCTGGGAATATGACCGCCCTCTGAGCACGGTCGATTTATGTTCCAGGAGTAGGCCAGCCAGTTTTTGGGACAGGCTGTGAAGCCGAGGAATGTCCTGGAGGGACTACTCGCATGCCACAATTGTGATGGAGGTGATGACACGGTATGTGAATATGTGTTGTAGGAAGCCATTCATTTGAGAATTATATTAATGTACAAATCTATCCGTGCAGTCAATGATATGTACACGATGATGAAATCAACGTAATCAAACTACTTTTAGTTTTTACTTTTTATTGGTCTCGGATTCTACTAGAATTGTCTGGATCTGGTCTACYACCCATCACAAAAGTACAGTGCTCTCTATTCAACACAGCAAGTCGTCATACCATTATCTCATGAAAATTCCGAGCAGTTGCTGCGATCCGTATTTCYTTGGTTTKTGGAGGRAAAATAGGTCTGCTCTTTCACTAAATCATTTCTTTTTGACATGAGAAGAKACAATGCAACACRTTCTCRGGGCGCAGTGTCCTTCGTCCTAGTGGCCTGCTATTGGATTGACATGGTCACGGGGTAGAGATGTCCAGTTTCGCGTCCCCTYCGACAAACCATTTCTCTTGTTGGGCGTGTCTATTGATGTTCGCGCCATAAAAGCTAGTGGTGTTACTGTACTGAACTACTACCGTAGAGTTGTACAGGTAACTGGCGCCACCGGGTCGGATGGCGCGGGAGAAACAATAAATGAAAAATGACAGAATTAGGTTTTTCACGTACATACGGTACCTTACCACAACGTATTGGTTCGTAATTCGTACAKTAAGATAAGAGCTGCGATATGGTATTGTACGGTACAGTAATGCACAGTACATTTTAGAGTCCCGTTTTTTTGGRACGTACCGGTACCGGTAGTTCGCATGCATCTTCTCGTGAAAGACWACAAGCCGACTCTGTACGTCCGATCATACACCTCTGGAGCATCCTAGGGTACGTTGTTAAACATCGACAGGAGCAATAGAAACAACAATAGCAGTGGCAGCAGCTGCAGCAGTATATAGCAGGATCGAAAACAGAAAGAATMGGTACAGAAGAAAGGAAAAAGGGAAAACACAACACCAACAAAAACAGCAAAAATACAAGAAGATAGAAACCATGAACGTTGTCAAGTCACGCAGCAGCAACCTGCCCCGGGCGTCGACATCACCGGACAAGAAGTTTTCAAAGGCTGTGACGAACATCAATCTATACCAAGAAATCCCGACCACGGAAGTTAGTCTMGACGATTTCGAGGAATTTGCGCTCGATCGGCTGAAGGTGAGTTTCGTTGGGGTTCGAGGAGCGGAGCGGTGACACACGGCGCGATGCGACGCCTGCACAACTGCATGAGCACCTGGATTGTTTGTGTGTTTTGATTTTTCCTTTTCTCATTCGACCATTTTTTTCGGCCGTGTTGTGCCGATTGGATCCGATGGAACACATGGAACACATACCTTCGACTGCCGTTGACACCGATTCCCGCCCCCAGGTTCTGAAAAAAATCGAGCAGCTCAARATCCGTCACGTGCACCCMGACAACTACAAAAAACACCTCGATCCGCTGCTCTCGAAACTCAACGACCCCACCAAGGACACCATCTCCCACTTTGTGCTGAGGCTGGCCTACTGCCGATCGGAGGACCTGAGGCGGTGGATCCTGGCGCAGGAGGTAGCCYTGCTCAAGCACCGTCTCCACCACAGCAGGGTCGGAAACGCCATCCCCAACGCCCTCCGATCGGTGCTGCCCAACGCCCATGTGATGACCAGGAGCGAGTTGGAGCCCCTGCTGCCCAAGATCCTGGCGGCGACGCCGAGCCTGAACAAAAACCCCCTGTCGGTGGCCAGCGGTGGCGAAGCCAGCGCGATCGGCCAGGCCATCTACCGCGTGCCCTTTGCGCAGGCGCTGGACCTGGTCCAGCACCGCCAGGTCTTTGTCAAGGCGGGCAAGGCCTACATCCCGGAATCGAAGCTGCTCAAYCTGGTGACGGCCCGGTTCCGGACAAATCTCTCGAGGCAGCTGGCCCTCCTCAGCGCCGTCCCGTCCACACCCTCCCTCCAGAGGACCACGGGCTTTCTGAAGAACGTGGCCACGGTGCACACCCAGCAAGAGGATTATTCTCGTACCAACAAGGACGGACCCAACATGAACGCCCACAAYGTGCCGAGCCACCTGAAGCACATGCCGCTGTGCATGGCGCAGCTGCAGATGGCACTCGGAACCGAAAAGCACCTGAAGCACTGGGGGCGCCTGCAGTACGGCCTGTTTCTGAAGGGGGCGGGATTGTCTCTAGACGATGCCCTCACGTATTTCGAGCGCATGTTTGTCGGAAAGGACTTCAACAAGGAATATTCCTACAACTTCCGSCACATGTACGGGAAGGAGGGAAAGCGCCAGTCCTACCCCCCCTACACGTGCTCGAAGATCATCAACAGCAACGCACCGAACGCAAACGAGCACCACGGCTGTCCCTACAAGCACTCGAGCGTGCAGGACCTCTCGAGGATGCTCTCGAGGCTGGGGGTGGCCCCGAGCCAGCAGAAATCGATCGTCGCCCAGAAACAGTCCCACAACTACCAGCTGGCCTGCGTCGAGCACTTCAAGGCCGTCCACCCRGGCGTGACCCCGTCGGAGAGCAACTTCGGGAACCACCCCAACGCCTGGTTTGCCTCCAGCGTCAAGGCAGCCGCGGTGAGTGGCGGCGGCACCACCTCGAGCGAACCGGGCTCGCCGTCGTCTCCGGGCGACGCGACGATGAAGGACGCCGATCCCGTATCGGTGTCGCCGTGATACAGTGCCGTTTAAGAATCAGATGAATGGGAGAAAACCATGGAGTGGGCACATGCCAAACGAATTAATTAGGTTCTACACTTCAAGCAAAGGAAGCAGCGGGATAATGAAATCGGAAATCGTTTCAATCCATTGACTACAATGGTGTGGGTTAGGTTGTAATGAAATAATATTATTAAAAGCTGCAAGCATCACAATCCATTTCAAAGACATTGCCTCGTTGCTGTTGTGGAATTCTGGCAGTTTGGATTCATTTGCATGTTGTATTGCCTACAGCATGCGCTCTATTTTTTCTCWWCAGAGCRCTTTGGATTGAGTCGGGATTTATTTAGTTCAAAACGGACGTAATGAGTGCTCTACATTCGTTACACTGCTCAAACAATAATAATAGTAAGAAAGGACTGCGWTTGCTGGTTTTGGTTTCAATCGTATCGCTCCAGCAGACACGCATGGCCCAGTCCACCGTCGGCGCACGCCGCGATCAGGGCGAACCGCTCTCCTTCTTGCTGCAGCCGCCTCGAGGCCGTGGTCACCAACCGCGACCCCGTGGCACCGAAGGGGTGCCCGATCGAAAGGGACCCACCCTTCGTGTTCATTTTGTCCACGTCTACGGCCCCGACCTTGTTGCCGCCCAGCTTTTCTTGCGCGAATTTGKCGCTGTCCATGGCCACCAGATTCGACAAGATCTGTCCGGCAAAAGCTGAGGGTAAAAATAAAATATTGGTGACAGTTGAGAACAGTGTTGCGAAAMAAAAAGAAAAACAATCGCGACAGACGAGAGCGGAGTAGGACATTCCAAATCACGGTGAGTATCAATGCAACATTTCCACAAACACTCAAGTGTATATTCGCACTTGATTGCTTTGTCAAACTGTACGTCAGATCAAATTACGGCAAAATAAAAAATGCACGTACCCTCGTGGATTTCAAAGACACCRATGTCGCTCATGCTCATTTTGTTGCGTTGCATGATATCGTGCGAGCAATACGTGGGCCCCAGCAGGAGCTCTTCCCACGGATCGCAGGATCGAAAACTCCAGTCGCGCAGATACGCCAGCGGCCTGAACCCCAGTTCTTTGGCCTTTTCTTCGCTCATGATCAAGCTGGCGGCGGCGCCGTCGGTGAGGTAACTCGAGTTGGCGGCCGTGTGCGTCCCGTTGGGTTTGACAAAGGCCGGCTTGAGCTTGCTCACAGATTCTATCGACGAGTCTCCCTTGATGCCGTTCTCCGCGGTCRATCCGCGGTAGGGAATGATTTCCTCCTTGTAGAACCCATCGTCGTGTGCTTTTTGGGCGAGGGTGTGGGACCTCACCGTGAATTCGTCCTGTTCCTGGCGAGAGACACCAAATTTCGCTGAGAGCTTGTCAGAGCTGACTCCCATCACCTCCCCCGTCGTATAGTTGGCAATCGCTGGGGTCTCCAAGCCAAGATCCTTGGCCTTGAGCCCCTTCAACATGTGTTTCAGAGCTCCGAYGGGACCGCCCTTTTTCATGGCCTTGGGCAGRGTGATRAGTTTCTGCCTAATCGGCCGTGTCAAACGAATGGGAACGTCGGAAAAGGTTTCGACGCCGCCCGCGATTACCACGTCTGCGTGCCCCGCTTGGATTGCCGATGCACCCGTCGCAATAGCAGCATTGGCCGAAATACAGGCTTGCGCTACCGTATGGCTGGGTATATCGTAGGGCAGACCGGCGTTGATGGCCGCCTCTCTCGCAATGTTGGAGGTTTTTACTTCCTGTATGACGTTTCCGCACACAACGTAATCGATGGCGTCCTTCGACAGAGCGGTTTGGTCGATCAATCCCTTTATGGCAAGACGTTGGAGGTCGACGGCCATTTCGTCCTGGTAGATGGTCGAGGCTTGTGCAAAAGGCAGTCGCGCACCTCCAACGATGACGACGTCGCGTCCACCGGCGATTGGCCTCGTCGAAAAGAGGCGATTGCTGGAGGAACCACGAATGCGGCGGGCAATAACCCCCAGTGATTTTCGAGAGGAAACGGATATCATAGTGTTTTTCAAAGAGAGTTGATGGTTGCGAAGTGTTTCGAAGTGTTTAGTATTCAAAATTGGAAGGAATGGATGTAGATGGATAAGATTTGGAAATATGAGTGATATTTTGTTTGTGTCGACAAAAAGCCGAATCGGTGGTTCTTGGTTGATGCGATGGTCATTCGCTCAAACATGCAGGTGGTTTGCACACTAGAATRCTTTTTCTCCTCCGACCAAAGCCTTGTCGTGTCAACGATCGGTGGGGTGTGTGATTCATTCCGTGATTCGGCACAATTTGCCTACCGTCGCAAGGGCATTTTGTGGCAAAACCCGAGATCGTTGATTGATTTGGTGTCAGCAAGGGGCGCGTCACCTTCGAGTCTTGGAAAGATTGAGCCTGCTTCCAGATTTACGATCTCTTTTCTGCCTTTCAATCTTTTTTAAATTCCTTCCCACTACAACTGTGCCATACCTACTACGTACCGGTACCTAGAATGGAACCGTATGTAAGGTATGATCCCTACACTGCCGAGGATTAAAGTTATTATGCTAAATACTACGTACCGGTACGTATCTATCATATTACATTATTTCAGTGCCGACTTACGTGTTGTTTGTTGATGATGTTACGTTTCGTACGAATAGATCTTCTTTTCAAATGGTGTATCCCATGAAAAAACTACAGTAGAAGGTTTCCCACCAAGGAAAGTATATTTCATCCAACAGCATAGTATTGGAAAGGAACAAAACCAAAATAATGTCTATAGCTGCAACAAACACGCATCGAAGGCCGGCGGTCCTTGCCTTGCTGGCAGCTGCATCGCTTTCCGTTTCGGATGCATTTTGTTTCCCGTCGACGAATACGAGGATCCAAATGAAGCTGGCAGCAAATTCCGCTCCTTCGCTCGACGCCATCCTGTGGGACATGGACGGAGTTCTKGCGGAAACCGAAAAGGACGCGCATCGAGTGGCCTTTAACAAAGTCTTTGCCGATMGGTCCCTCGATACGGAGTGGACCGTCGAGGGATACGGAAAGCTCCTAGAGGTGGGCGGTGGCAAGGAACGCATGACGGCCCACTGGAATGCCGTCGGATGGCCTTCCGCCTTTGACGACACCGAAGACGACGAAGAACAACGACAGGCCCGCGTTAAGGAGCTCCACCTGGCCAAGACGGACGTCTTCAACGAATTGATCCGAGAGGGGGGAGTGCCGCTGCGACCCGGAGTGGAGCGATTGATCGACGAGGCACTGGATTCGGGCAAACAACTGGCYGTTTGTTCCACATCGAATGAAAAGGCCGTCAAAAACCTGGTGAACACGCTGCTGGGACCCGAACGGGCCGCAAAGTTTTCRATTTTTGCCGGCGATTGCGTCTCCCGCAAAAAGCCCGCGCCCGACATCTACAACCTGGCCGTTGATACGCTCGATCTGGACAAGAGCCGCTGCCTAATCGTCGAGGACTCCGGGATCGGGTGGGGCGCCGCCAAGGCCGCCGGGATTTGCTGCGTGGTGACCAAGAGCGTGTACACCGCCCACGAAGATTTCACGGGAGCCGATGCGATTGTGACAGACCTGGACGGAACGGACGGAGCCAGCGACCCCGTGACTCTGGAAACCGTCGAGGGATTGTTGCAACAACGACAGTAATCTGCAGGCCAAGTGATCGAGCTAAGAGATGCAATCAAACGGATTCTTTCCTGCCGCACTACTAGCGTCCGTGCTAGTTGCTAYTATTAGYATAGTATAAAATATACGCTAGACAGCTGTTTGCTGCTGATCCAAGCCACCCTAGTATTGTTTTGCTACGCACCTTCTTCAGTGATGAATACGGCATGACGAGAGTAAGATAATGGTTCATCGCTGGTATTCTAATGTGAACAACGCGTTCGATAACGCGGTAAAATTCGAGTACTGCGGAAACAGAGGATGAGAACGAGGAAGCTTCGTAGGGTGGGCAGCATGAGTTTGGCATTCAAGAGATATGGCTCTTGTCGACAAGACGAGTGCATTTCTATCCAAGAATTATTGTCGTCAAAGAGCTACCACAATAATAGAGAAGCTAGCAAGAAATGACATGAAAGCTTCAACTACACTAATAAAGACATACGGTAAAAACGAAATATTTTCAAACTACTGAATGGTACAGCATTTTGATTTTTTCGTAGCCCATTTCCACTCCCCCATGGTTCAGAATTCCTTCCCTGTCAGTTCTCTAGTTTCTTTTCRATTGCTGTCAGCATCAGTACTTCATTGTTCTGTGGCAACAGTGCACCATCAATTTGCAGTACTTTCGAATCATTATTTGGATTTGGAATGTAYCTTCCCACTCGACCGGATGAGTTCGCATTGTTTAACAGCGCGTCTTTGGTTTCTGCAACGATGGATTCAATCCCCTYGTTCCCAGGAATATAGTCTTTTGTGAGAAGAGAAAAACCGCTCGATTGAAATTGAATTCCCTTTTGGTGGCAACAAAGCAGATGTCCGATGTTTCTGCTTCATCCGAGCACAAAAATTCAAAACAATTCAACGTTTGAGTAGAATATAACATAAGTCAATATTACCGTAATACTATGCCAGGCGTCACCGACGAGACAAAGCGAACGCACCTATCCGGTGTCAAAGCGCGAACCAGTTCCAGTGCACCGAGAAGGTCTCTTGCAAAGTCTTCGAATTGTTTGYCCTCGTCGTTTCCGACCGATTGCATAATGTCGTCAAATCCTTCTCTTCGAATAACATCGTAGTCGGTCTTCACACCGGTATTCGGACAGCTGAGCGATCTCACGCTGGTCTTCTTCAGGTCGCTGGAATCAAAAATCCACGATTTAGCAATGGGAGCAATGTGTGTAGACATATCAGTCGGTTGCATTGCGGGGGTAGACTCGTCGATACGAACTTTTACGTCGCTATTCACCGAGTCACTTTCCACATCCACCAGGTTCAGCTGAGTGACAAAAGCTGCAACAAATATTGTGAGGGAAAAAGATATCCAGGTAAAAATCATTAGATACCTTTCGACAAACTGGACTTACTTTCGACGAAGAAAGCAACAATAACATTCAACAAAATGCAGACCGCAACGATGACAAGCATCACAAAGTATAGATATACAACAAACGGGCTCGAGCACCTGTTTCCGTAGAGAAATACACTGTGCAAAACACCAGGAAAGAATAAGGACCAATGTGAGATAAGAATTCGAGCCCGGACCATTCAAGAACCTAAGTGTACTTACTTAGCAATCTGGTGCCAATCATTCACGACAAGCACGTTGAATACAGTTATGCATCCCTCGGCGTACGAATTGAAGTTGTTGAGATAGTAGAGATATTCTACGTTTTCGTTGGATGCTTGCTCTTCCGTATCTACAGCCCCTTCCCATAACGCCATTCCGATGCATACAAAGACATGCATTGCCGTCAAAATAAGAAGAATCGGGCCGGCAAGAAAGGGCAGTACGTACAGCGAYCTCTGGAGCACTTCCCGGAACCAAATAGAGAATCGCATGCTTTGAATCATACCAATCGCTCGACCGAYCAAAAGATATTCCAACCCAATTTCGTTGCCACATAAAAAGACGACTATGCCTATCCAATTGTTTCCAGGTTCCATAGAGTATAGTGCACAACGGTATGAGTAAGAGCGATACAAAGTTTTATGAGGTCAATTTCTWTCCTTCAGATCAACGTTGACGGGTCCGCAACGAAATTCTCTGCACGATACGTACCACAAAATGACACAATTCCGCCGAGGCATCCCATTCCATCCAATACGGCGTTGAGCCGGGTGATTGGATTGATTCTGTTCGAGAATTGCCACGGATTATAGCGCAAAGAGACCTCGCAAAGTGTGAGTAGGGTTATGACACTTCCTATTATAAACTCACTGTCGGTGCTCTCCTCACGGGGACGCATGCGCGACGCGAAGATCATCACGTAGAGAAAATTCACGATCGACACCGTAATGGACAAGAGTTCCACGGCCATCCCCTCGGTGCTGTGGGTCCTCGTGGTGCGAACCGATGAGTTCAGGGCCTGCAGTATTCTRCTTCGGAACTCCGTAAAGTCTATGTTGTGTTTGTTGCTGCGGTCTTTTTCCTCGCCATTTCGCCCGTTGTGTTGCGTGGCTTCGTTGCCACCTTCCGAATTCGGAGGGAGTATAATGTCCGTCAGAACGTTCAATTTCTGTTGGCCGTAGTGAGGCCTCAGCAATCGAAAGGCCTCGCAAATCAACCGCACATCTACCAATGCATTTTTATCGGGTGAAAAGTTTTTGTCGCCCAAGGTCTTGGAAGCATTGCCTCTGGCCGAGGTCAGCGCAAGAAATGCTAGTTTCAGCGAGTTCTCCTTGTCCGTGGCRGATTGGCGRTGGACTTCGGTTGCAGATTGAATAAACACCTGAAAGACAACCGACAATACCAAAGAATGCAGGTAAAAAATACTAACGACGATGAAGATGACAAAAAAGACTGCGTTCCAGGGAGATTCATTGTACGCAGGCATCCATATGCTTGGGTTGACCACGGTTGTAGATACTRCAGTGTATGCATTTTTGAAAAAATTGTGAGATAGGCCAGCAAGATGATCGCGGCAAATCTGGGCAAACCAATTTCTAAAGGTCGCACAATGAACCATCAAGATACTCACGGGCAAATAGTGATAACCAAGCTTGMGGCAGYGTTTGGAAGCTGTCGTAGTTGTAATAGAGACGACAGGCCACTGCCGCGAAAGTCAATATCAAGAACATTTCGATCAAAATGACACGCAGCAGCTTCTTTGAAATTCGGATGAGTGCTTCAAGGGCGTCTCTCGCCCGCCTGCTTTGGTAGAAAAAGACGAGGGGCTTCAAGACCGAAACCGCAAGGGTAAATGCGTGCACCACGGTGTTGTTTGGAACAATTGCGTTCGCGATCGTTTGGAGACCCATCAGGAACAGGAACCCTTCCATGCAACMAAACAAAAGTCTCCCCGGTCGATCCGCCGCACCCAAGGGCCACCGATTCGATTCCCGCTCGGTGTCCTCGCAGCGAAACTGGTCCACCATGTACAAGTCCGCCGMAAAGGCCAGAATTGCGTACGCGTGCAAGAACAGCGTCGCTGCCCTCSCACGGAAGGAAGGGACGAACAACAAAGCGGTGGCGAGCCACAGACCAAAGATGTTCCAGTGGAACGAGTGCTTGACGCGGTAGAGCAGCAACTGGCGTCGGGTGATGCCGGAAAAGTCGCTCGACAGCGTTGGCGGGTGGCCTCGCTCGTAGTCCTTGAGAAAGCAAGCCGAAATCGTCGCGGCTTTCTGCCCCCTTCGCGACAGGCCGCTTCCGGGACCATTCGGCAGTGAGATAGACGACGACGATGATGGGACAGATGGCAACGGGTCCTCGTGTGTCCAATAATCACAACTCTGGTAGCAATCAACTCCGTTTTCTTCTGGGTCTTGCAAATAATGGTGCAATTTTTTCCCGTCATTTGCCTCGTCCCGATCGGCAGCTGCTTCACCGCCCTCCCCGTTCGCCTGAGRTGATAKGAACGACCATCTTCGCATTGTTGTATGTCTTCCAATCTYGTGTATGGTAGACCAGTCCAAACCAGCAACCTTTGGTTCAGTGGTGATCGAASATATACGGCACGAAGCGACACTTCTTAACAGAGAGAGTATCGAAAAGGACAAGAATGAACCGTACACGAATTTTTGGTCACCTTTTTTWAAAAATT
>CAACVS010000647.1:264921-325151 GCA_900660405.1 Pseudo-nitzschia multistriata | reverse complement strand
GTCTGTGTGCTAGGACCATTTGCCACCTCTTGTCTATATCTTCGCCCGTTAGTTCCAGATCCTTTATTGCATCTTCAAAGTCTTCCTGTACATGGAATARTTCCTGCACTCCATGTTCACCMGTGAAGCTTAAACAGCTCCTTGTTAGYTTCCTTGCTGGGCATTGAAGGTTCAMGGTGAGGGAGACTGTCTTCATTTGGCTCTCATCAAAGTTGTTGATTAGGCTGAGACAGGATCGATGTGTATTTTGTCTTTGTTGTTTGGTGGAGGAGTTCTTATTTGGTTTCACCATGGTCGGTGTGATATTTTTGGTTGTTTTTCTTAAGGGTTGATTAAATTTCGATACACGAATCACTTAGTAATTACTGTGCACGAGATTACGTGTACTCTTAGTAGGTATTTTAAGTGTGTATGAAAATTGAATTATAAGATTAAGATTATTGAACCTCGACGTGAGATTTCCGAAGTTCCGATTAGTTACTTGTGTAGATCTGGTACTSAATCTACATGGGGTTCTTACTATTCAGAACTCGTGACATCTTTGTTCCATGCGAGGTATTCTATTTCTGATATCGTGGACCTCTTACTTGTTCAGTGTTCGGTTCTCTTATAATGCATCCTATGATACGTATATAGGAAGCATACCCTACGATGGGTACGTAGGAATGGTATGAACCTTCATTCCTTTCTTCGGAGCTTCGTATCGTACGTATCCGTTGCATAATTATTATACTAATTCAAGTTTTATTAATTTGAGTTATGGTTTACATGGTAGCAAAAATTTCCATTTCATGGAACTTTCAACTCTTACATCATCAAATAGGTTAACTGATTCTTGATGTTTCTTGCCCAGGCTGAGTCCAGGAGATCCAGAATATCACTCCCTACAAATTTTTTGATTTGGAGAAAACATTTATGTTTTTTGTCATTAATAGAGCCATTGTCTGGCTTGTGGATGCAACACACTCCCCCCCCTAGTAGTATCCTTGTAGGTTTACTGTCAATTGGTACTCATGGATGCCAAAGTCACTGTAGTCATTAACAACTGGAATGACATTGTGCCCTATAAGGGCCATACCTTCTGTCAAAAAGAGCTTGAGTTCTTCCTTGAAATAAAGAACTCCTCATTCCTGTCCCCAAGCTGGAGATTACCAAACAGTGCAAGATTGCCCTTGTTATGGCTCAGAGGAAGAAGGGGAGGACAAGAAGGGACTTCTTGGTGGTGGCTCTCGAGATTTATATCATACTACCTTCAGGTCACAGAGAGAGCTCTAGCAATCCAGGGCTGCTTCATTTGGAATGGGAAAAGAAAAAAAAACCTGTGGTGCATCTTGTTGTAGTACATGATCTTTAGTAAACTTGCTCCCAGATGGAGTTGTGATGGACAATGGTGTTCATGTTTTTGCTGGTTTGTGCCTGACACCCAAGTTTGTTCAGGCCAAGGAAGCCGTTGTTGACCAGGGTGAGGAGAACAGCTGTTAGAAGGGCCTTGGAGTCACCATAGTACAGGGTGAGGAGAAGAGAGTTGAAACATTTGAGGTGGGGTGCTTCCTTTGGTTGCTTCCTTGATTGCTCCTTGTTGGACATTTTAGAGATTGTTGATTTGGTTGTTTGCTTGCAGATAGAATCATGTTGGTTTGATTGTTTTTAGAAAACATATTGCTTTTTTGTGGGAACAGAAACTGTAGGAGTGAGTGTGTCCATCTGTTCCCTTTCTGGTGGAGCTGAGCCATAGGACCTGCTGAGTGGAACAGAAAAAGCATTTCTCTTTCCCTTTCCATTTCTGCAATGCAACTCTTTTCCAGAAGTTGTAAGACTGGCTTCTTTATTTTCCTTGCTTTGACTGAGGAACAATTCTACTGATCTACATTCTGTTCTACTATGGTACATGATGTTGCTTTTTGAGAAGCAAGACTGGCTGTATTTTCCTTGCTTTGGCTGAGGAAAGATTCTAGTGATCTAGTACATTATGGTACATGTTGCTTCTTGCTCAAATTCAAACTATTCGGCATCATTCACTTGCTGGTGTGCTGTGAGTTGTTGGTACTACTATGATATTCACTCCCAGCAGTGATCCCCCCCATGAAATATGATAGTACTACTTGTAGTGCTAAGGTAATTTAAAGACGAATATTGCTATGTGGGGGGTTATAGGGGGTTATTGATTATTTAGTAAATATCTACTACTACGTCGTGTATCATGTACATTAGTACTACTATTAAGGATTGCTAATGTACAAATGACAAAGCCAGAAACTCTCCACCAACTCTACTATAAGATAGCCTTTTGGGGTTCTGCACCAAATTTGACCCTTTTGAGATATGGGTTGCAAAAATATCAGGGTAGTACTAGTACTGGACCAGTTAATAATCAAAGATGACACTTGTAGTACTACTTACCAAAACAGTTGCCGACCGATAGATGGCATGTCCGTCTGTCCACCGGTACGTTGGGATTTCTACGATGCAAGGATACGGCACCAATTTTTTCGGGATTGATTTTTCCAAGGATCATCGAAACACAATTCTATCCAACACTATATCTATCGATTGACGACACAACTTTATTTCGTACTGTACCCAATCCCAAGGGCAAAGCTCAACCTTGTGTGCCACGATTGCAATCGAAGACACCCTTGCGAAACAAGGAACGAAGACGAGTCTTTGCCTAGCCCAACCACACACGGTTGGCGCTGTGCGTTGCGGACAGCGGGCGCCGATCCCGATGAGTTGAACGATGGCATCGCCATCCTGCCAAACCGCACCGGCTCCAGCCCCGCAGAACSCAGCTGCCGATGGCATCCATCACCGCCCCGGTCCGGACCACGGCCGTGGCGATGGCAACAAGGAGCGCGACRGCGATCGCTCCTGCAGCGTGTGCGGAAAACCGTGTACCACTCGTTGCTCGGGGTGCAGATCGGTCTACTACTGCTCGGTAGATTGCCAGCGATGGGACTGGAAGGACGGGGGACACCGCCTTTCGTGYCCGGGGCGGAGCGGCGGGGGGAGCAGGCCACGAGCGAGCGCGAACGCCAAAGCACGGTCCCGGGCAACTACCGCGCCGAGGCGGGGTACGGGGCCGGGCRAATGCTCCCGGGCGACCCCCACGAGCGAACCGAAAACCGCAAGCGAGCGCACAAACGACAAGAGGCCCGGCACGGTCGCCGGCCCAAAGCTACCCCCGCCCACCACCGTTCGGAACGAAGCGGAGGCAGAGCGYGTTTTAGAGGAATTCTGGTCGGTCCTGGGATCGGCCGYTTCGGGTGAGGATCCAACGGAGGCATCGGAAGGAACGGGAAAGCCAAAACGAGGGTCGAGCAAAGGGACAAACTTGGAAGCCACGAGCAAGAGCCACAAACCACATCCATCAGCAGCAGCTACAAAGACAACACCACCCACAGCAAATGAAAAGACAACAGAAATGGTAGATACAACAACAATAACGGACCCAAAACCAACGACGTCGACGGAGGTCTCGTCGGCTCTGGGAGGACTCAAAACGATCCATCGCTCAAACGATCCGGGGGAAACGAATCATTCGCTCTCTCTGCCGTCGCTACCGATTRTAGGGAACGAAGTGGTGTCCTTTGTGGCGGAAGAAATGCCGCAAATCTGCAGGTTTCAGCTCACGATGACACTGAGGCAGCCGTCGTCCTCTCCGCCGCACGAAAGGAGCAGCGGTGGTTTGGATGCGGACTCGATCGTTGTCTCCACAACCCCACTGGGCAGGGCTGCTTCCCGCACGATRGTGATTATTCGACGGAGGGAAGCAAACAAACCCGGCGATGTCCGGGCTTCCCAGCCAGCGACAGACCACACCGCGGCTCTGTTTGTGGGAGAATTCCCACGCAAGATAGAGGCTTCCGACGTCACGTGGAGGGTTTATCCCAGCAATACGCCCGGCAACRAAAGCAGCGCAGCGGTGCCTATTTTTTCTGCGGTGAAAATCGTCTTTCGGCTCCCCTATCCGTACGATCCTTCCGTTGCCCCGGGGTCTCTCGGTGGCAGTGCGATCGGCAATGCTTCGTCGTCTTCTACCCTGGATGAAATCAACAGCGTGCTGTGCGGATCGTGTCACACGCCCCTTATTCTCCGGAGGCGCCACGACTGCGGAGCACACGACAACGATGYCGAGGCCAGTAGCAACAACGGCCGCAGCAACTCTCACAACAAAACCGCAATCCATTCCTCCTCGAGCGATACCGAGCCGTCCCAATCTGACGTGGGTACGATTCGTCGGGTATTTCCTCTCCCGGTGGGACACTGGGACGAAATCGCGGAGTATCTGATTTGCTATGACGGTGTAAGTTCCGTTTTTGCATTGTTTTTTTTAATTTCTTTGCTTGGTTCGATATTTTTGGAGTCGCTCTTATCGTGCTGATGCTGTTGGCGTTTRGACCGTTTTGTATGCTGCTCACTTTACGACTTCCATTTTTCATGCGTTGTTTCCCACACTTCCATTCGAATTCAAACAATCCATTCGTTGATTGATTTTCACTGCATTTTATTTCATTCCACACAAAATATGGATGGCTTGACTCCCCATTTCTTTTTCTTCCGCGTCTCCGTCCGATTTTGTTCCAGCAACCAGTTGTGGATTTTTCTGCTGGATCAGAGTGTGCAGAACCATCCATGGCGTTGCAAGATGCCAGCTTGCTTTGCTTTCACAGAAGGGATGTGGAACATGCGGTTTGCGCTCTCGCCGTCGACGGATACGGTGAACCGACGGAACGAAGGAAAAACGATGCCAATAGAGGCGAAATCGATGGTTTCGGTGACCTGGGAACCTTCGGAACCAAACCGGAGTCCTCGTTGTTTGTGCTCCAGGAGCCACAGGATAGCGGTGGTCCCAACCGCAACGACCCACAGGGAGCCCCGGGAGACGCAAAAGAGGAAGAGCACCGGCCCAATAGCGAGGACGAGGTTCTTCCCTCCTCAGCGGTGGTGCGTGGAAATCGATCTTGGCAGGACGCGGCGGACGGGGATAGCGTCAGCCTCTGCTGCGGTCGGTGCTGTGCTCCGATCGGGTTTGCTTCCCTGGGTAGCCCCGAAACCTGGAGATTTTGGAAGCACCGCTTGTGCCTACCAATGCCGAAACTGCCTCAGGAAAACGAACAAACGCGAGAAAGTGAATACAGGATTGGAGAGAATCCCGTTGAAGCGAACCACATCCCATTCCAAAACGCTTCGTTGTTGCAGCCCACAAAGCCTTTCGCATCGTGTTCTTCCTTCCTTGCTCGAGAACTGGTCCGATACGCCGAATCCAAGGCAATTTTCACGTTTATCGTTCGGTGTGAAGAAACAGAAGATGACGACGACGATGSGGAGGGCGGAGAGAGCACAAAATCGAACAGCGAAATCAAGTGCCTCCTCCTGAGGCTRCTCAGCTGGGAAACCGCGATTGCGACATCCTTTGAMATAAACGATTCTTCTCTCTCATCGCGCAGGCGACTCCGGTTTCAAAGGGTGGCCAAGATTGTGTTCGAAGAAACCATCGACCCAACCGCAAGCGAAGCAGCGGCAGGTGCCTCGGCGGGGCACAACGGCAACGGCTCGTCGGCCACAACCCAATGGTTTTGGGGGGGAGTCGACCTSTGCTGCCCACCTCCGTCTGCGGCAGCGACCAAAACCTCTGCGCCGAAGGCTTCGTCCGGAGAACGAGGAAACGAGGGAGACGATCCGGTTTCTACCGTGCGGCTGCAATTGCCGAGATTGGAATACGATCGAGTGCTTGACGACCTCGTGTCCGGACGCTCCCTCTTCCAGAAGGAGGTTGCCGACGCCACGATCATGCTGAAAATGGGTGGGATGTCGGAAGGACTGGGACTCACCGCGGTGGCCCTGGAGTAATGGGTGCGTGCGAATTTGGCTTCTCTTTCGAAAACGCGTCCGGTTCAACGAGGGAAAGAAATCTGTTGCATTCGGTCAAGGCCAAAGCACACTGTGGAAAGAACGGAACGTCTACTTGGGTTTGGACGGAACGCAAATTGCTTGATTTTTTTTCGCTAAAGAGTCTTTCAAAATGCAATTGCTAGCTACAATTACCTTGCCGCAACCATCATATGTATTGTGTTAATTAATAATGGATAAAAAGATTGATTTGTCAACCTTCTTACTCCTTGCCATCCTCAACCACTCTTTGTTGGTCCTCCGGAGGTATTTGCACCTGCTTTTGTTGTTCCTGTTGTTGCCGAACCCGTTCCAGCCGTTCCCGCAGCAGCTTCGAACTGGATTCCGGGAATTCCGATCGATCCATCAGGGGTTTCAGGTCTTCCAGCCACCCCAGCTCCTCCATGAAATCCAGCGCGCTGGTTTCGCAGTCGCCCTCCGCAAAGTAGTCGCGGTCGTTGGACTCGTAGTCCAGACCCAGGTGCCACCCCACGGGCTCTCGGTTCATCAAAACCCTCATGGACGATCGGGGGATTTTCATGACGAGGCTGTTGGCCGGTGCCACCGCGAGCGAGGTTCCCAGGACCAGGAGCAGGTCGATGTTCTTGATGTCGTTCGGGACGTTCTGGAAGAAGACGTCCGGCAGGCGCGACCGGAAGAGAACGATGGAGGGCTTGACCGTTCCGGCACCGCACGACTCGCAAACAATGGGGGTCGATTGCAAAGGGGCCGAGGGATCTTTTCCCAGAATGTCCTTGATCTGCGTTTTGACCCTCCCGCAAAAGACGTCAAAGTCCATCGCGGCCCCGCAGGTGGCGCACTCTGCCTCGTCCATCGAACCGTGGACGGCGATGCGCCTCTGGTGACCGATGCCCTCGCACTGGTCCTCCAGGCCGTCGATGTTTTGCGTGTATAATCGGACGAGCTTGCCCCCTCCTTCTTTGTTGGTGACCCTCGTCCGCAGCATCTCCACAAACCGATGGGCCAGCGTGGCCTTCCACCGKCGTTCCCGAACGCCCAGGATGAATTCTCGGTTCACCTCCAGGCACGGCAGCGGGTTTTCCATGAACAAGTGCTGGTCCAGCGAATAGCTCGGATCGGCCCTGATTTGTTCCACCTGTTCGGGGGTGGCTGTCAGTTTGGACGCGTCCAGGGTTGCGTACAAACCATTCGAGCTCCGGAAATCCGGAATGCCCGATGCTACCGACATTCCGGCCCTTCGTTTTCGTGAAAAATGGTAATGTGGCATCGTGTCGCAGCAAGAACGTGGGCAATCCATGGTTCGATGCACGTAGCRAATGAATAAATGAATCAGTCAATCAATGAGACCAGCACGTGGGGTATTTTTCATCACACTACAAGGTTTGGTTCTGTTATTGGCCAGAGAAGGAAGAATGCGCAGCCACAAAACGCCGTAAAGGCAACGCAACACAGCAAATACCGGTCCGCAGACTTACCCCGCCAAGACCAGGATTCGCTGGCATTTTTCTGATCGGATAAAGTTCGCAACGTCCTTGATCGACGYCGGCGGCTCGTCGAACGGGTACTCCACCGGTCCGTCGTCGAACTCGATGTTGATGCCGTGGGCAGCTAGGTATTCCAACGGTATTCTCCCCGCTCTCGCCGCCGCCAGGATTTGTTGAAAGAGGAGTTCGTCGTCCGAGTTGGACCCGTCGTCCTCCAGGTCCAGGTCTTCCGAATCCAGGCGCTGGACCGCTTGGTCGGTGCCCCCGCTCGGTCGTGGTTCTTGTTCCTCCTCCTCCTCCTGCTGCTGCTGCTGCTGCGGATCGGCATCGTTGCCGTCGCCACCTCCCGGGCTGTTCCCTCCGCCGGGCAACGACGACGACGACGACTGGGACGACGWTTCCACAACGGTCGTCCTAGCGGTTCCCGCAGCGTTCTCACCGGTTTCGCGGCCCTCGATCCTAGGCCTTTTYGGGGAGGGCGATTCTGTCCCCGTGGCTTCCGAAGGCCGTCTGTCATTGTTCTCCTCCTCGGGCAGCGGCGGTTGCGAWGATGATTCCTCGACGTCTCGGAGCCGGGGCGCCGGTCCACTGGAGTGTACGGCTAGATCATTGGAAGAATCCATCCCGGAAACTTGTGGTAGTAGCCAAAAGGCCTTTGCGCTCTCTGGTAGAACCAATAGAAACTATTGTTTAGATGATCCGCTAATGACGATGATTCTTGTACCGGTATCGTCGTATCGGTCATACTGTACTGCACGCCGCGATACGCGTACATACGTACGAGTACCGAATGGGATTAATGCACGAAACATCGTTATGTTTTCAAGGAAGGGAAAAAAAACTAACGGTACGTACGCAAAAAGATAGTTCCGTGTAGGTTTTAAGAAACAGAAGGGTTGGTGGCACGCTTCGAGAGAATTGAAAAGAACAAAACATCATAATTGCATGCAGTACACCACCGAGCGCAGACCACACTGTACACGTACTCAGTACGCATTTATCTCAAAACTGAAACCAATGCAATCACTATCATCTTTTGAACCAGAGCATTGAACGGCTTTGAGCAGGTCGCCGAAAAGGGCTTATAATAATCATCTACAATAGTACTCAGAAGAATGAGACCCATCAAAAATATCACTGTACACGTATCTGGGAAAGGTATGAATTCGTGCTTTCCCGAATCGTTGGTTCACGAGTTCGAAAGCTAGGTAATGTAGAGCAGGGGTCATCCCCTGATGTAGAGTTCGTACGGTATATTTTGTACAAAGTTTCTGCATGCGAACATTCAAAACCCTTGTAGCAAATCCAATCCAACCCAATGCACACAAAACACAACACAAACGCAGCCGACGCTACCGCATCCGAACCATACGGAGGATCCAAGGCAAAGCGCATGGAACCCAGATGAGGATCCTGTCGGGGAGGCTCCCGATCCGGGGGCGCGGGTACGCCCTGGCGAGCAGGTCCTGCGGTCCTCTCGCCTGCAACGCGTACGCGCTGGTCTGCGGATCGACCGGGGAGGCCGCCGTCGTCGACCCGTCCTTCTCCACTCCTTGCGACCTAGGGGCGCTGGAATCCTTCCTGGAAGCCGGGGGAGYGACCGCGGTGACCCGGATCTTGCTGACCCACGGTCACCCGGACCACGTCGCGGGGGTGTCCGAGCTCACAAAGGCCTGGCCGGGGGCCTCGCTCTCYCTCCACCCCCTGGAGGCTGCAAACTACGAGGGGRCAAAGCGGATGGGGAGGGACCTCTTCGGGATGGACTTTCCGAACGACGGCCCGCTCCCGGCACCGACTCACGCCCTGGAGGACGGGCAGGTCCTGGCGATCGGGAGCAGCATCGAGCTCTCCGTGGTGCACACCCCCGGGCACTCCCCGGGCCACGTGGCCTTTGCCGACCGGAGAACGTCCCGCGGTGCGAACCAAGGCGGCAGCGAGAGCGACAAGGGCCGTGGCGCTGCGGGAAGCGTGCTGCTCTCGGGAGATCTGCTCTTTCAGGGATCGGTGGGCCGGACGGATTTCCACAACTCCTCTCTGGACGACCTGTACGCAAGGTGAGCCACACCCGGGAGGGTTCGGAACCACCACCAAGGAACATCGGCRAAAAGAAATCGCGAAAGCACGCCCTTTCTGTGGCCGACAAATACATGTWWTTTTCCACCACCATCGTCATTCTCTTTCTCTCACACACTCTCTTATTAAAAATACGTAAACTATGTACATTACACAGCATAAGGCGACTCTACGAGCTTTTTGACGACGACTCAATCGTTTTGTCTGGCCACACAACTCCCACCTATCTCAGAAAAGAACGAGTCRCAAATCCTTTCGTAGACTTGGCGCTACGACGACCTCTGGAGTGGTACGAGGATGCTAGAGAACGACACGCATGGAGAGACAATGCAATCAGAAACCAAAGTAGTTGATCCAGGAGTGGTGTAGAATATGGTACTGTAAATGCCATATTCTCTAATGGAACCTATTGGATTGTATGTGTTCAGCTCATATTGTATTATTTAGTACAGTGAACGGTGTTTGCCAGAAACGGTTTCGAGTGTGCRTCTTTCATCATCATTTGTCACTGAATCTTGCACTGAGCTTCACACTTCAGGGACAAAGGACACAAATGAATTTTCTACAAGCACTATCTCTGACACTCTCGCCAAATSCTCCTTGAATAGATGGTTKAAGTACAAGTAYAATTATTACATGATTTATGAATATCTATCCTGATGCACTGGTTCTGTTTCGTGTGAATAAYGGTCATTTGTCGCCGGYAGCCTTGTTCGGTCGAATCCTCGACGAAAATAGCGTTGCGGCGGGCTGGTGGCGCAGCAAGGTCGCAGCAATCTCCAGGTGCTGAGACGTTGTTCCGGATGTTTCCGGAAAGGTCCGAACCAGGCACCGGTTTCCGAAACTGTTCTTCCGGGTGCTGGTGAGCACCAACAGCTCCGCATGCATGTCGCTCACGACCTTGTGSAGCATTTCTTCGGTCAGAAAGGACCTCGCGGACGTCTGGAACCGCCGGTTGCCAAACCGATTCATGCTCTGCTGGCAGCACACCATGTATCCGACCTTTTCCCGGCCGAAGGTCAGGCTTTCGAAACGYTCCAGGTAGTTGCAAACGCTCCGGGCAAAGGCTTCCTGCTCGTCGTCGGAAGAACCGGCGACCGTGCGCATGATCTGATCGAACCCCTCTCGCTCGTAAATGTCAAAGGCGGCAAACACCTCCGAGTWTGTGCTGCTTGTTGCCGAAATCACCGAGGCATTCTGGTCCAGCAGGGCCTCGTCCTCGGCGTCTTCATCSGAAAAAKAAAATTTGTCGCAGCTGCGAATGCGCCTCACGTTGGTATTTTCGCTGTTCTGAATTCTGAAACTGTTATTGAGGTTCGCTGTGGTTTCTTCCGCTGGGTTRCTCTCGTCTGCGGGTTCGTTCGTTTTCGTGACGAAAGCTGAAAACGAGGGTAATTTGAAGTTGTTGTTGGAAAAAGAGTTGTATCAAAAGTGGTTAGCATTGATTCGTTCSGAAGRCAAAGGTTGATTACATTTTCYCAGAGATCACAGATGAATACTYACTTTCCACGAAAAATGCGATKATCACATTTATCATAATRTACACAATGAAACATATCGCAGAAACAAAAAACGAGTAAACAATCGCATCGCTGTTGTTGCGTTCGGCCTGTGTGTAAACTTCCGCAATGGCGTGCCAGTCATTGACCACCGCAACATTAAACATCGTAATCAAGCCTCCTGTATACGAATTAAAATTGTTCAGGCAATATAGAGGCGTCAAGGCTTCGTTTTTGCTCAAAAGTGCCACGTCGATAGCGCCATCCCAGAGTACAATCCCGACATAAACAAATGTGTGGATCACCGAGAGGAATAGCATCATAGGTCCGGCTAGTGTGGGTAGGACATCAGAGCTTCTTCGCACAATGTCACGGAAGATTGGGGAGAAGCGTAGCACTCKGATCATATCGATGTCTCTTCCCAGACGTAGGTAGTCAAACATATCTCCGCTTTCAATCAGTGTTTCGTRTCCCATRGCGTACTGAATRATGCCATAGCAYGAAATCAACGCTGCAAGGAGTGCCATGCCGTCAAAAAAGACGTCCAGTCTTGTAATTGGAGCAAAATTGGGGATTTTAAGGGGGTTGAATCKGATCGTCAACTCCAGAAGGCCGAAAAGGGTAATTGCAGACCCAACATAACCATGAGTTTCGAACCCAAGATCATTTCTTCCGTAAAGAGCTTTGCCAGTCACATAAAAACAGTTCGTAGCAGCAACAAACACCGCAATGAATTCCACACCCATTGCCAARGGAGTCGCTGTTCGAGCTGTTCGAACAGAAGAATTTAAGGCCCGGCGAATCTTATTCCGAAATGTTGGATAATCAATGATGTTCTCATTTGTAGGGTCAAAGATTTCCAGCAGTGCATTCATTTTCAGGCTGTTGTAATGCGGCCGGACCACCTGCAAGCATTTTCTTACGCTTGATGTGCTGATGTACTCTGATTGGCCGTCTTTCAACAACGCTAGGAATGCCAACCGAATCGCATCATTTCGATCCGAGGCTGTCCGTTCATGGATATCTGTAATCGCTTGGATGTACGTTTGAAATACCACGGAAAGAACCARCGAGTGGTAGTAAAACACACACGTGATGATAAAAACTACAAAAAAGATGGAATTTGATGCGGCCTTCGCATAGATGGGCATCCAAAGACTAGGGTTGTTCACCGTAGTGGATACTGTACACAAGCAATAAAGGATGGGTGCGTAGAGTTCGATAAATGTTAGGTCATTTCAACGTATTTCAGGTTGGATCCAGCATTGCGTTCTAACAGGAAACCCAATACGYCCAACYAACTTACGTTTGAATAAAGAAAGCCAAGATGTTTGAAGATCYATAAAGTCGTCAAAATCTTTTCCAAATACGCGATTTCCCACGGAGGCAAAAATCAAAATAATGAAAAATTCAAGGAGAAGWATCCGAATCACGATTTGGCTAATCCTGAAAATTGCTTCCAATGAGTCTCTGGCCTTAGCACTAACGTAGAATAGTACCAAGGGCTTGAAAAAAGAAGAGAATAGGGGAGGATTCGAAGGTTCGTACATCGCCATTTCGGGGGAAATGAMATACCACATCCAAGTTTCTAGGCCAAGAATGAACAGGAACGCCACCATCGATCGGACCAGCCTTCTATCTAAGTGCTTTGTATCGGTTCGTGCATCCGTTCCATACATCCTCTCTCGAATGTGTATTTCAACASCAAGAACTGCAATGACGAGGGTGGTCATAATAGCAGTTGTCAGCGTATCACGCGTATGTGAAAGGAACAAAAGGATGATAGCCAAGTTGACAAAGTATCTCCATTGCCACGAAAAGTAAATCTTGTACATCASCAGTTGATTTGAMGTGATTGTTTCAAACGTGCAAGGGAGTGATGTGACACGGCTTGCTTCGTAATCCATCAAAAAGTACGCAGCGACYTGGGCAGCCTTCAATCGACTTCTCACGACGGATGGACGACGCGATGATTCTASCATCGGATTGCCGGAGTTGTTGTCGATGGCGCTGTAACTATTTTCGCTGTGCATCCTCTCCAWTGCCTCYGGCTTCGGTATTTTATTGGAGTTTACTGATGCGGATGTTGTCGCGGTCTGAATTGTCCGATAATACTCCGGTGTTGCTATATCTTGACCTGCACCATAAATGGATTGCCTTTGTGCTGTGGGAAGAAGAGGACTATTTTCTAGCGAATTTCTGTTTAGGTCTTTTAAAGCGGACGAACCCGACGAGGTATTCCTCATATTGACCATCAGATAAGGGTATTCTGTGACCATATGAGAGTCTTTGCGTCTGTGCCCGGTGGATGATTCGGAATTCTTTTTGGTGTTTATTCGAGACGACCGTCTCGTGGTTTCGAGTCCAGTGGGGGTGTTGAAAACGTTGGCCACGTGTTTCATAAAACCCCCGAGCAACGGGTTATTCTCGCCTTTCGTTTCGGAATCTGTCGTCGACGCGGGACTCGTTGACATGATCCTACTAATGATCGTACTTTCTTCGTCGTCGTCTCGAAATCCATGTTCCTCGCACTCGCCAGATCGCCTGGGAGAGAATCTGACTATTTTTGTTGACTTGCTCCCATTTTTCTTCAAGTCTCGAAAGGCAGACTCTCCACTGCTGCCACTCCTGTTGCTGTGATCGTGAGGRTTGTAATTTTTCTTATAATGGTGGTTCGTTTTTGCTTTTCCAGATGATGCATATTGTTTGTTGATACTACCTCCATCGTTGTTGTAAGTTGCCGAAGAAGGATGGTTTTTCCCCATCAGATAAAAGTTGTCAAGCAGGCTCGGTGGTGAGTTTTGAAACTGACCATCGTTTTGTGGCATAAAGTACGCATCTGCGTCGTCGCTCGTATCAGAGTATTCAAAGACGCTCCGATCTGTGTGATCTTCCATGGTTACATCGGAAATGCTTCGGTGCTGGAACGATCCAAGACCATCATGGGCGGCAGGAAAGGGTGGGGGCGGCGGCGGCACGGTTGCGGCAGGATCATCGTGGTACGGTTTGGGAGAAACAYCAGTATAATTCTTTAGGACCGCAGCACTGGAAGTATCCTCGTAACTATCGTCATCGTCCATATAGTTGCTTCGAGAGTTGTCCGCGACTTTTTTCTGCTGCTTCCGCAAATGCCGTTGCTTTCGGCCAGAGGATGGCATCTCGTTTTCTCTGGTAGAAGAATGTTCTGCCTCGCAGTCCGCACAGAATTATACCACTGTTCGAATTTGATTCTGCACAGAACCTAACGCCAACGAAAGGAGCAAATTGCTGTGTTCTTGTGTGGTCTCGATAACTGGATTGTATCTATGTGATGATGGCAATACATTTATCCGTTTATCATTTCTACAAGACTAAAGCGATTGGCCCATTTCCTGCAACTGAAAGAGAAACGATAACGAGCTTGTGGTCCTCCAAGAGAAGAAAACGATTATTGCCGTTGCTGCTATTAGTTGATTGATGTCCTCTGCCGAATGGGTTGATGGAGTATTGATTACTTCTTACTTAAAAGAGGCCCTCGAATACACAGCAAGCGCGATACTACAACCCGCGTATGTGTGATATATCAATCTTGTTAAAGCACAAGTCGACTTCGTTACCAAAAAAGCTGTCAAACGAGGCGAGTTCACGCCTTCTGATGGCTCAGTCTTGCAGGTGCGCAGCATGACGGCTGCACTTATTTGACGCGGTCACAATACGCGTGTATTGAATGCGGCTGACACAATTGTTTTTTWTTGCGCCAACTACTACGTACAGCAAGTATTCGTACTCATACGAGTAAGTACGTAGTRCTGGTGAAGCGATGCGAAGTGAACTCGCTCTGTACGGTGCGGTGCGGTATGTTGTGAAGCAACAAAAATCCGACAGCACTTACTGGGTGCGACTCCGCCTGCCTTGAAGTACCGGCAGAAAAAAAAAACAGTGTAGTAGAAGTACATACTCATAGTACGTTTATGTACTATGTATTCATCCCTAGACACCAAAAGAACAAAGAACCCTTTCGTGACTCGTGACTGCACTTTCGAAAACCATTACTCCCAAAAAACAACCCCTACGTATGTATGGTAGATACTTTATGTATGATAATCGTATTTTCGTATCTATCCACGATTCACTCATTCGTGAGCATATTTTTTGAGTGGAAAGCATAGAATTTCCCTGACCTTCGTCCGTATCATTTACTGTGGTTACTTCTTACNCGATTCACTCATTCGTGAGCATATTTTTTGAGTGGAAAGCATAGAATTTCCCTGACCTTCGTCCGTATCATTTACTGTGGTTACTTCTTACTTAATTCGTCAACATCGGTTTCGGTCTCTTTCGATTTCTCGCATGTTTGCGTACAGTAATGTAAATACCGTACATGCTGTACAGCATGCTAGTACTACGTRGTTTTTCTACGGATCGCTTGCCCCAGCTGGCGCTCGCAGCGCCTTCTTCGTATCACTGATCACCTCCGAGCAAATCGTACAGCTTATTGCTATCCCTTTATTAGGTCTTCGAGGTGAGTTTAACCATGGCCCTTTTGTGACGTTCATGCAACGATAGCTAGCAGAGCAACCATCCGAGTGACTATAGCGATGGTATTTACKAAAGGCAACAATGATCTCGGTATCGGAGAWGGTTACTCGTGGTTTGGAGAGTGGGTCGCACAGTACGRAGGAGAAATCAATAMACACGGACTACCGGGAGAGGAAAGCACCAGATGACGCCACGGCTGACATTAAGACASCCACGCCTAAAAYAAGACAATAAACTGCGAAGCATCGTTGTTGCAACGATTTGATATTTGATGGCGTCASACATATTTTAGACGCTTTCACCTTCTTACACATTTTCGCTTCTCGCTTGCCACCACGAACCACAGATTTTCGTTATATACACTAGTAACTGCCAAAATGCCCGTCGATCTTTTACACCCTTCCCCAGAGCAAGAAGCGCGAACATACAAGCTCAAGAGGCTTGTTCAGTCTCCCAATAGTTTCTTTATGGATATCAAGTGTCCGGGATGCTTTCAAATTACCACGGTTTTCAGCCATGCCCAAACCGTGGTCCTGTGTGGGAACTGCAACCTTATGCTCTGCCAGCCTACCGGCGGTAAGGCCCGCCTCACAGAGGGATGCTCCTACAGAAAGAAGGTAGACTAAAGCACTATTGAGACTAACTTAATTCTAGCAAAAAGCAAATTATGAGACCCCAAAAACCAGGGAAACAAAACCAATGAATGAATAATACGGTACATATGTTTCGAGACTGGTGGGAATTGCCGGTGGAGAGACGGAATAAGTAACCTGTCGGTGCAACGATGAYTCCGTTGWGTGGAACGCTGCAGGAAAGAGCGGACCGACGCAAACCGAAAGGGCCAAACCAAACGGAATCGATTTCATCGCTCTTCCCACCTGAAGGAAGGCGAGATCAACGGGTGTTTGGATGCAACGACAGTGTTGCTTTGTGTCTTCGCGATATATCATAGGGTCGTCATTGTCTAGTTCGTTTGAAGTACTCGTACGGCATTTAGACTCCTGCTCCTTGCAGGTCATGCACATAGAACCTCGTGTGTGTCGCTCGGACAGAGATTATAGTGTAGTCAAAAATAATTAGTTTCAATGCAGCCACACCTGTCGCCCAAGCCATTTGGGGCTATGTGCCGGAGTTTGAAGCTACCTGTTGGGATCTTGTCTGGTTTGGTGCAGTTCAGAGCTTCCAATGGTGATGGGATTCGTACCGGATTACTATAGCAACAGCCTGGTCGAATAAGGAGGGACGAAAATGAGCGATGGTTCCATGCATTGGTGATATGACTGGTGGTGCAAGCACCATCACTCATCGTCATTCCTAGTACTACTGCTTATGTAACAAGCAATTTGAAATAAAACTGGGAGGAACTGGATTCTTCTTATGAAAAATAAAAATATGTCCCGCTAGAAGCAGGTCAGTACTGAAAGGCTCTGGTGAAGGAAGAAACTCAAATAAACAGATTTTCATCAGTGCCAGTCATACCACCAATTCCTCATCCTCCTCCTCCCCCTCCTCCTCAGTCCTTCTTCATCTTCTTGTTGATGTTGTTGAAGGAAGAGGAGGCTGAGCACTATTTCCCAAAAATAGCTCTGCAAAATGTAGGAGGAAATCCTTTTTTGAAGTTCCTAATACTACTAATTTCGAATGGAATTTCAAAACCTCAAATTTAACCTCAAGGCCAACCAGTATTGCATACTACTAGTACTTCTGCTTTATTCAATTTTTGGAAGGTTTTAGATATGTAATATTGGTGTTTGAAAAATATCAAAACAGTCGGAACTACTAGGTACGGTAGAGTAGTATAGATCGTATGATAGTGTCAAACGAGAATATGATAGTGTCAACCGAGAAAATTACTGGTACAAACCGTGAAGAAGAAAACTTCATCMATTTCAATGATTGTCGAATTTGGGACGCCAACAAGCAAAACAATAGTCTGTGTTCATCGACGAGGAAGAGAAGGCTCCTTTTGYTTTCTCGCTTCARAGTGATTTTCRTGGTAATGCTGGTATGGAACACAGCACGGGCATTGCAACGGTGCAAAAACTGCTTCCAGCGGGCAGTAAAGTCCTTCTCCTCGAGGATTTCGTCAAGGAATATGCGCCAGCGTGTGTTGTTTCGTCTTCCTTCCCGGAAGCAGCTCCGGCAAGGACACGGGCGGAAACCATACCAAACCGAACGGAGGAAATGRCGACGTCACCAGTGCCAGTGCCYCGTATTCCTTCCATTCCCGAACAGCTCCGAAGAATGATCATCGCACCTCTACCGACGTGCAAGGTGCTTCGCASGAATGGTCCCCGAAGCAGCAAGGCGGAGAAGATTAGCCTTTGCCGAGAATCGGTCCGCACTCTGGTATACGATGTCGTCTAYTCGCTCGTGCACCGTCGAGAGCGACTGCAACGCAGGCGTAAGTACCAGCGGAAAMGCATGCATTCGCGGCGAAACAAGCCACCTCCACCACCATCGGTAGGAGCAGCAGAAATGCAAGTGGTCAATGGCAATTGCACTAGAAGCGAAACGAATGGAAAAAACGAAAATRCAAGCTGTCGAGTCTCTTCATCAACCGCGAGCAAAGTCCAATCCGACATCAGTAACGGCAGCGACCGTTTCGAATCCGACGACGGGAGGAATGTCCTCGCCCGCGGATTCGTGGTTTCCAGGGAGGGAGATGGACCGCCACCGACGGGGATGAAGGCCGGGATTTCCTACCTACATCCMAACGAGAACGTCACCTTTTGTAGATCATCCCCGGTGATACGGAGGCTTCACGAGCTGGTAGGGGACGAGGTGCTACGAACGATACTCCTTCACACGCGGTGTTTCCTGCCTATCGTCGGCGACTGCCACGCCGATGGAATGGCGAAATCGGCCGTTGCAAGGAAGGGAAAGCGAAACCGAAAGCGAAGGCGAGAAGGAAGAGACGTCCAAGACAGGGACAACGGTGACAGCAGAAACTACATTTTGCTGTGCGGTCCTCCTCTGCCCAGCGGCACGAACCATCCTCTTTGCAAAACCTCCCGAGACAATTCTCGTTGTCTCCAAAACGACCTCCCGAAGAGAAAGAGGAAACGTCGGCGCTGTTTYCCAAGCAATKCGCTGTCCCTTCGGAATGGAACTCCCGGGCTGCACCTGCACGCCAACGACATAATCTCTCGGTATTCGCTCATGTACTGCGATGCGTACACACCACAYGTTGCGCTGCCCAAGAGYCATCCGTTTTCGCAMCGAATCGAGAACCAGCCTTYKCACCCGCATCCGAACSGAGATACCGATTATCGATTCGTGTTGAACGTCGTGTTCGACCTGCACCTAGAAAACAAMAACAAGCAGAGGCGAATACGAAAGCGGMTGGAGGGAAACGGCAGGGCRGTGTGYGAAAAACTCTGGAAGAACTACACCCGCTGCCGGAATTACGGGAGACTATTGGAGCGCTATTGTGGCCTTCCAAATGATTATTTAGAGGAAACAACGGCATCGAGAACGKCGTCGTYRTCACCACCGTCGTCACGTGGTAGCGATAACGAGCGCCTAGCACGGCTGGCTCGTGCGTTTACACCCAAGGATGGCGTCGTTTCCTTTCTGGGATCCGTCCTGCGCCAAGTGTTCCCGGCAGGGTTCTGGGGCTCGGAGCGGAATTTTCAATCCGTGATGGCATCGGTCCGGTGCTTTGTGCGGCTTCGCTGCAACGAGCGGCTCGCCAACAAAAATATTCTGCACGGAATATCCATCACCGAGCTGGAGTGGCTCTATCCAACCACAAAGCACCAAGAACCTCGGGCAGCCGGGGAAAATCCCCTCGGAGGAGCGAATGAAAGCAACGACCGGCAAACCCACAGTCGCTGTAGAGGCAAGAACAAAAGTGGTCGGAARCAACGGACCAATCACGAGGCCGCGACCGAGTTGGCACTCAAAGCCCTGCGCTGGTTGTTTCGGGGATTCATCATCCCGTTGCTCCGATCGTCCTTTTACGTCACGGAAACGGAATTCAGTGCGAAAGAAGTCCAGTACTATAGAAAGCCCGTGTGGTCCCTCTTTCGAGCGCTTTCCGTCCGAAAACTAACGACGGCACCGGGAACATCGGGGCACAGCAGGCACTTTTCGATTTTGCCAAAGGGCCAGGCCCATCTCAATCTGAGAGGACAAACACTGGGCCTTTCTCGGCTTCGGTTTCTGCCGAAASCGACGGGCATGCGCCCAATAGCTCAGTTGTCACGGAATGTTCCCATCCGATTGTCACTTCCAACAACAGCYRAAGCGACKRCAGTGGTMACCGAGGGCAGATTCTATCGAAAAAGGTCGCTAGCGTCGGATTCGCAGGGAAACGATTCTCGTCCGGGAAAAAGAGCAAACACTGGAAGCAGCACGATCACTGCAACGGGAAACAATGTCATGGGCCCAGACCCTGTTCATCCTTCAACCGAACCAAAACCTAGTGAGTYTTCACCGTCGGAACTGTCGCATGTGTTTTCGAGATTGCCAACCAACGTAATTCTCGAAAGGGTGCTCCACGTTTTGACTCTCGAGTGTGGACGCAGAAAGAGGCCCTACGGAAATGGCATGGATAATCTCCAAGAATTTTATACCCGCTATCGCAATTACGTTTCGCACATTAAGCAACAATTCCTCCAGGAAGGCAGTGGCAGCAACAAGATGCAGCTTTTTTTTGCCAAAGYAGATATTGAAAAGTGCTATGACAACATCAACCAACATTATCTACTGAACCTCGYCCAGGACCTAATATTGAACAACACGTATGTGATACAGAGGATTAAGCTTGATTCCGCAAACTTTGGAGGGGCAGAAAACGCCACACGGTTCCAGACACTTGTGGACAGTGTCGATGACTACCAGTCCTTTCACAGCAACAAGCATGCACTGGCTCGACGGAGCCGAAGCACGGTGTTTGACCTGACGAAATGCACTCTTACCGAACGAAAGAAAATMCTTGACTTGCTGAGGGAACACCTTTTGCAACACACGGTTGTGACCTCGGGTCGGTACGGACGGAAACTATTGCTTCAGCGCTCCGGTATTTCGCAAGGGAGTACGCTCTCTATGCTATTGTGCAATCTTTACTATGGACAGGTGGAAAAATTAATGTTTAGTGAGGAYGGTGGGCATTTGCCTTGGTCAAATTCTACGGCTAATGCCAAGTCAACACCAACCGAACCAGCTATGCACTTGATCTCTCGCTTCGTAGACGATTTCCTTTTTATMAGTCCCGACARAGCGGCATTTCAGGGCTTCCTTGACCGGACTCATGAAGGTATAACCGAGCTTGGGGCTCGGGTGAATTCCAARAAGACCCTAGTGAATGTAAGGTCGTTTGTACDGAGAAACGCAGATGACGGAAGAACTCAAAGTATCTCTCTCTCCGTCAGCAGTAAACTGAATCGTAGCGGCAGCGTGCTCTTTCCTTGGTGCGGCTTTTTGTTCGATACAGAGACAGGCGAAGTGTTTTGCGACTACGAGCGATTCCAGGGAGGCAAGCTTCGGGATGGTATCACCATCGACTACGAYGGGAACGAGGGTCGAAAAATGGAATTTCGAGTACGGACCTTTGTGTATCCCAGGTGTCTTCCTATATTATACGATTCATCGATCAACACATTCGAAACTTCCGTCGGGAACTTTTACCAAATGATGCTTTTTGCTGCTTGCAAAACCGCCGAGTACCTGCGGGGCCACATCACCCACAATGTCGACCACGTKGTGAGATGCATCCGTGGCCTCYCGCAATACGCAGTTTGGTCCATCCGATGCAGGTTTGAAAAATCCCCTGGGACGACACAAGATTTCGGAGCGGTCTTTGCCRTCAACGGGCATCTCGCTTCTGTCCTGTCCTGGAAAGCCTTTTGCGACGTCTTCTCGTATCTACAGGGATTTGCTGTCATCACTCGGSAGCTGCGAGAAGAAGCTTCGTCGTCGTCTCGAACCATGACTGTCAGAAAGAGACAACAAGTTCAGCGGATCGTTTCTCGCGCCTTCGAAGACTTTCAGATCCGCCACATGATCGAGAAGTAGGACGCATATTCCCGTCCGAGCTTCCCGTAGATATTTATAGTTTTCTTCCAACATTGAAATGATTGTGTATTTGCCACCGGAGCAGAATATAGCTTCCCTCTATACTAAGCGAGACCAATAAAATGATCAGCGCTTGAATTTCGTTTTGAAAGYTCCCTAATCGCATTGAAATGTTAGTGATGAATTTTGTCGCGCTACACCACTCAAATAGGCAGATGCTGCCACAGCATCTTCATCTCGACAACAACAGATCTGGATTAGTTTCGAAGTCGCTTCCCAGTAGTATTTATAGACGCATTTGCTGCGGCAAAAATTCCAGAAACCTCGTCTGGAACTCCTTGTGGCCGCGAAAGATATCGAGGAGCTTCGTTTTGCATTGCACAAGGGTCGTTTCGTCCGCATTCTTCAAGACGCCAAAGACCTTGAGCATCGTTTCCGTTCCGAGATTCGCTTCCACATCCAGGAGGAGCTCCTTGGCCTTGACGCGCCGCTCCTCCACGGAAACGTTGAACGAAGAGCTGCCGGCTTTCATCCTATAAACAAGAGTGGGAAAACAAAACAAGACGAAAAACAACACAATCGAACATTTAGCACAGCAGATACGAAGCAAGGCTCTCGCATCTGCGCAACGGGTTGCTGCTCGATCGATGGCACGGCCACCACAAGGCAACGAACCACGCCCGCGGCGGTCGATCGCGCAACGGGCCCCCAAAAAAAGACCACAAACCCACACGACCACAAAAAACGCACCAGTCGCCCCTTCCGTCCCGGTGGTGCTCCTCGGCGCCCCCGCCCTGCGGCCCCACCAGGATGCTCTTCGACACGACGATGGGGGCGTTGGAGTTCCGCCGCGTCTCGATGCACTCCAGCATGCGGACGGCCTGCTCGCGCTTCCGCTCCTGGAACCGCCGGAACTGGTCCGGGATCTTGAAGCGGTAGTGGTAGTCGATGACCTCTGGGAGGGCCTTGTCCCCCATGCCCTTGTAGATCGCCCGGAGGGACCCCGAGTACCGCCGAAAGCCCGCGTTGAACCTGGCCTTTTCGTGGGGAGACCAGGCGGCGATGTAGTCCCGGGGGGAGGCCTCGATGGCGGCAATGGCTGCGTCGACGCTGTAGTTGGAGACGTGGAGGTTCCTCAGGAGGGCGTCGATGTCGACCTCCCTCAGGGCGTCCACCCTTTGCGTGGCCAGGGACGAGAAGGTCGACACCGAGGAGAGGGTCGGGAGCCGCCTCCAGTCCATGGATTTCGCGAGCTCCTCCATCCGCTCCGTCGGGAGCGGGGCGTAGGGCTCCTCCTGCGTCAGGTGGTGCTCGCGGAGGTAGGGCGTGAGTATCCGGGAGGCCCGCTCGATGTAGTCGTCCTGTCCCTTCTGGCCGATCGCGCCGGGTTTCCAGAGGCGGACCGGATTCCGGGAGGCGACGACGACGGTCGGGTCGTTGGGGACAAAGGGCGGGACTCCCACCTGGTAGTTGCTCCCGACCTGGATGTCCCTCTGTTCCGTGGTGCCCTCGTCGATGCCCTCGTCCGCCGCAAAATCCCCGACGCGGCGCCTCTTGTTCCCGTCGGAACCGCCGTGGCCCGACGACTGGAGGTACTTTCCCTCCGGGCTGCCGCTGGGGTATCCGGGTTCACCGTCCTCGTCGTCGCGGTCCGAGTCGACCTGCCCGGCCGGGCGTTTCTTGGCGTCGAGGGCGTCGGGGGTCATCTCGCTCCAGGCGTCCTCGAGCCCCGTGTAGGGCAGGATGACCACCCGGTGGCCGTCGTCGATGCGGAGGCTGTAGCGACAGAGATAGGTCGTGGGCAGGATCGTGGTGGGCATCTTCTCCTTGCTGGCCGGGTTCCGGTACAGGACTGCGGCAACGGCATGGTCGGTTCGAAGACGAAAAAGATCCGGATCGATGGGACGAACAAGCGAGGGTGAGTTTTGGGGAAACAGCAAAGGCAGCGATTCGATTCTAACTGTCTGGAAGGATCTGAGTCGATCGGAGCCACTCGGATTCCTCCAAACCGACGCAGACACGAACGGAATGGCACAAACCAGCACATTGCTGGATGTATGCAGGGTTCCACAACAACGCATCGCATCGCATCACATGGCACATGCTGTGCATCAAGGCAACACAAGATGGAACCGCGGAGCTAGAACAGTCGCAACCACAATCAATCCCAATCCCAAACCCAAACGCAAAATCGCGACAGCACTCCCGCTAGACCGAACTTTGCTCCGTCCGTTCCTTACCCTGCACCAGGCCGCAGATGGTCGTCAGGTGGTTGTCGTCGCACTGGTCGCTGAGGACCAGGTCGTGCCCCGTGATGGCGTTCGCAAAGCGCTTGGCCGACCCGATGGGCCCCTGCTCGATGTCCCCCAGCGGGAGGGCGTCGACGTCCCCCCTGGAGAGGAACCAGCGGGCCCGGAAGAGGACCCGGCCCCTGCGGCCGGTTTCCTTCCAGACCCGCTCGACCCGGGCCAGCATCAGGCCGTCGCCGGCCTTGGCGGGGGGTGGTGCTTTGGGGCCGGGACCGGAAGGCCGGCTGTTGGCCTTTGCCTCGGTGCCTTTGGCGGTCCCTTCCTTCTCCCCGGGGCGGTAGTAGCCCCCGGCCCCCCCGGTGGTTGCGTCCGCCTCGTAGTCGGCGTCGCTGGGCGGGAGGCCTTTGCCGGCCGGATTCGGGTTTGCGCTTGTGCTTGCGCCCGTGTTTCCGCCGGCCGCCGCTTCCTCCTCGGCCATGCGCTTCAGGCGCCGGCGCCTCCGCTCGTCCCGGTCGTTCCCGGCCGCCCCTTCGGCGTCAGCGTCTCCCGCCCGGCCCCCGGGGCTGCGCATCGCCACCGCGTCCCCCACGCCGATCTCGTACACAACGTCCCCGATGGTCAGGTAAAAGCCCTCGTAGTCGGTGTCGGCCTTTTCGCCGCCTTTTCCGCTCCCGCTTTCTTCCTGGTCCCCCCTTGCCCCGGCCTCCAGCTCGGCGTCCGACCAAAAGCCGGAAAAGCCGGACCTGGGGCCAGCGCCAGCGGCAGCGGAGGGGCAGTCCGCCCCGGCGGTGGACGAGGAGGAGACCGAGGAGGACGACGAGGCGGAGGACCGGCGGCTCTGCCGCTTGCGCTTGTTGCTCATGAAAGTGCCGTCTGTCTTGCAGCTGCTCGCCGGGGATGTAGGAGTGGCTACGGCCGTTAGTGGTTGTAGCTATCGCTGTCTTGGTGGATACAGGTGCGAGTTCGTACTCGTAACTCGTAGTGCTGCTGCTGGTTGGTGGATGTTGTTCTGGGTGTCGACGAGGGGATATTTTGTGAATTTTATTTTGTCACTACAATAGTCGTACTCGTACCGGTACTCGTACGAGCTGCCTGCGAAGAACTGTTCCTCCAAATACGGCGGGGGGACCCTTTTTCCTGCCTTTTTTCTGTTTCTAAGCATCTCGGGGCGCGCACCGATCGAGTCACCAGAGGGAGAGTACGTACAGTACACGCGTACATACTGCGCGCTGGTTTCCGAAAAGATTTTGATTTCGAGTTTTCCACACGTCGTGCGGCAAAACCAAAAACCTCGCGGGCAGAACGGTGTGTAGGTAGATACGTATTTTAGGTAAATATAGTATTTTGAGTACCGTGCATACGTATGGTGGTAACGAGCGACGCTCTTTGCGGGGCTCCGCTTTGATGGAATGACGGCCGAGCAGAGTTTTTAGACGATGGAAACAGAAATGGATCATATTTTTGGACGACGAGAGGGAAGTTTCCTGTGGAACAGAAGCCACTACCAAGGCAACAACAGCAACAGCAACAGCAACAAAGGGAGCAGCTCGGCCTTCACCACACCACACCACACCACACCACACCACACCACACCACACCACACCACACCACACCACACCACACCACGCTGCATCGCACCGAAGCGTCCGCAACGCCTTTGCAACCTCCGTCGTTTCGTTCGCCGCCAGCGACTCTGTCCGTCTCTGCGTCCGACAACAAACGGAACATCGCACGCCAAGCCCAGCCGAGCCAAGCCGAGCCGAGCCAGACAACCGGCCCACGAAATCCGAGAGCGGACGCCTGCACCCGCCGGCGTCGATGCCCGCACAGATACAGAGGGGGTGAACCACCACCGCTTCGGGAAGGACACGGATGGAGCCGAGCGGCACGGAGCRCCTGCAGCTGCGGCGGCAGCCGAAAGCAAAAGGGGYGGGCTCCCTGTCCCCCTCCGSCCTCTGCTCGGTGGCCTGGRACCGCTACCGGGAGGGAGTCCGGGCCCACAGGGACACGATCGACCTCCTGGACGATGCCCTCTCGAGGCTCCTCTTTTGGCTCCCCCATTCCAGCGGGGCAGCGGCGGGCGGTGAAGACAACGACAACGACAACGACAATGAAAACGACAACGACAACCGCGACGGCAAGCCCGGCGAATCGTCGCTGGCACCGGATCTCCTCGATCCCTGCACCGGGGAGGCCGCCTGGAGGGAGGTCGGCTACGGTCTCCTCTCCCTCCACCGGCTCTCGGTCCACCTGGCCCTCGGCGACGGCGACGACGAAGACGCCACCCACGGGGCCTCCGTCCGCACCAGGGACCCCCCGCCGGCCTCCGTGGCGGCCCTCCGGACGGCCCTCACCGCGGTCCACTCGGCCCTCCCGGCCCTCGTGGCCCTGGCCGCGCGCAAGGCGTCGGGGAGGGGAGGGAACCCCCGGGCCGCCGCCGCGGGGGCCCGGCTGGGGGCCGAGCGGGCCAAGTTTCTCCTGAGGGCCTGCCTGCTGGTGTCGTACTGGTGGCAGAAGGGCGGGGAGGACCGCTTGGCCGCGGAGGAAAGGGGTGCGGCCGCTTGCAGCGGGGTGCTGGTGGACGGCGGCATGTACCGCTTCGACCGAGGAAGGGACGCCCAAGGCCTCTCCTGGAAGGCTTCCAGGGACCTGGCGAGGCGGAGGGCCTACGTGGGGGAGCGCACCGGGAGGGAACTGGCGGAGGCACCGGGCACGGGCACGAGCCCCATCGCTGCGAAGATCCGGTTGGTGGCCGGAGAGCTCCTGTACGCGGCCCGCCCCCTGCTGTGGGCCTGGGTCGAGGCCCGGAGGCACCCTTGCGGAACGGGGGCCGGGAGGAAGGGCAGCGGCGCGAGACGGCGGCTCTGGAGGGGCTGGGTGRCCTGCCTGGCGGCGGACCTCCTCTCGCTCCGGCTGCTGGAAGGGGCCGATCCTTCGCCGGCCGCGGCCCGGAAAAGCACTCGCGCGTTTGCTCGCGGAACGGGAAAGGAGCCCGCCGCCCTTCCTCTCCGCTACGAAAACCCCCACACGGCGGCCGAGCTGAAGCGGCGCAGGCTCCGGCTCCTGCTGTACCTGCTGCGGTGGCCGGTGTGGGAAAGGGCGACCCTCCCGGCCCTGGAGGGGGCCTCGGGGGCGGTCCTCCGGAGGATCCCCCTCCTGGGGGGCCTGGCCGAGACCGTCCTGTGGGACTGGATCCTGTACTACCAGCACCCGTACGTCGCGGAAGAGGGGTGACCGTCCGTTCGCATTCGGCRACCACCGAGCCGGATCGGATCCCGGTGGCACGGCTGCGGTCCCCCGCCGTGCAGCACGGCACGAGTCGGGCGGTGTCGGGTTTTTTTCCGGAGTTTTTGAGAAAAAATGATACAATTCCGGCATGGGTCTTCTTTTTTTTTTCACACAAACGAAACCTTGCTATCGGGAATGCAAATGCCTCGCAGGCGGGAGTGTATATGCCTGGTGGTAAAGAATATTCGGTTGCGTTGCCAGTTCCCGTAGCTGTCATCCACGGTGCCAAAAACAAACACAATGCAGATCGGTAGGAATGATGCAAGGAAAGCGAGAATAGGATGATGGGAACGATAAGAGCGAAMAATAGTGMCCCGTACCATAAAATCGTTGTCCACAACCGATGSCAAAAAGCTRYCCCCAGATCGAATCGGGARATGAAACATGCGTTCGATACCGTAMTAGACGCCGTGACGTGYTGTTGCATCTGTGCCARTCGTGTTTCGTCCTCGTGGTAGAACCACAATTCGCTGACAAACTCCTTTAGAATAAATCTAGAACATCTATGACGGGAAACTCTTTTATTYTTATGTTATTTTATTATTTGCTTTGGGTGTGATTCCGTTCTCACGAAACCGCAACTGCTCCCGCGAGAACAGCATAAAGTGTGWGCNCGTCCGCCGCAAAATCCCCGACGCGGCGCCTCTTGTTCCCGTCGGAACCGCCGTGGCCCGACGACTGGAGGTACTTTCCCTCCGGGCTGCCGCTGGGGTATCCGGGTTCRCCGTCCTCGTCGTCGCGGTCCGAGTCGACCTGCCCGGCCGGGCGTTTCTTGGCGTCGAGGGCGTCGGGGGTCATCTCGCTCCAGGCGTCCTCGAGCCCCGTGTAGGGCAGGATGACCACCCGGTGGCCGTCGTCGATGCGGAGGCTGTAGCGACAGAGATAGGTCGTGGGCAGGATCGTGGTGGGCATCTTCTCCTTGCTGGCCGGGTTCCGGTACAGGACTGCGGCAACGGCATGGTCGGTTCGAAGACGAAAAAGATCCGGATCGATGGGACGAACAAGCGAKGGTGAGTTTTGGGGAAACAGCAAAGGCAGCGATTCGATTCTAACTGTCTGGAAGGATCYGAGTCGATCGGAGCCACTCGGATTCCTCCAAACCGACGCAGACACGAACGGAATGGCACAAACCAGCACATTGCTGGATGTATGCAGGGTTCCACAACAACGCATCGCATCGCATCGCATCGCATGGCACATGCTGTGCATCAACGCAACACAAGATGGAACCGCGGAGCTAGAACAGTCGCAACCACGATCAATCCCAATCCAAAAAGGCAATCCCAAACGCAAACGCAAAATCGCGACAGCACTCCCGCCAAACCGCACTTTGCTCCATCCGTTCCTTACCCTGCACCAGGCCGCAGATGGTCGTCAGGTGGTTGTCGTCGCACTGGTCGCTGAGGACCAGGTCGTGCCCCGTGATGGCGTTCGCAAAGCGCTTGACCGACCCGATGGGCCCCTGCTCGATGTCCCCCAGCGGGAGGGCGTCGACGTCCCCCCTGGAGAGGAACCAGCGGGCCCGGAAGAGGACCCGGCCCCTGCGGCCGGTTTCCTTCCAGACCCGCTCGACCCGGGCCAGCATCAGGCCGTCGCCGGCCTTGGCGGGGGGTGGTGCTTTGGGGCCGGGACCGGAAGGCCGGCTGTTGGCCTTTGCCTCTGCCTCGGTGCCTTTGGCGGTCCCTTCCTTCTCCCCGGGGCGGTAGTAGCCCCCGGCCCCCCCGGTGGTTGCGTCCGCCTCGTAGTCGGCGTCGCTGGGCGGGAGGCCTTTGCCGGCCGGATTCGGGTTTGCGCTTGTGCTTGCGCCTTTGTTTCCGCCGGCCGCCGCTTCCTCCTCGGCCATGCGCTTCAGGCGCCGGCGCCTCCGCTCGTCCCGGTCGTTCCCGGCCGCCCCTTCGGCGTCAGCGTCTCCCGCCTTGCCCCCGGGGCTGCGCATCGCCACCGCGTCCCCCACGCCGATCTCGTACACAACGTCCCCGATGGTCAGGTAAAAGCCCTCGTAGTCGGTGTCGGCCTTTTCGCCGCCTTTTCCGCTCCCGCTTTCTTCCTGGTCCCCCCTTGCCCCGGCCTCCAGCTCGGCGTCCGACCAAAAGCCGGAAAAGACGGACCCGGGGCCAGCGGCAGCGCCGGCGGAGGGGCAGTCCGCCCCGGCGGTGGACGAGGAGGAGACCGAGGAGGACGACGAGGCGGAGGACCGGCGGCTCTGCCGCTTGCGCTTGTTGCTCATGGAAGTCCCGTCTGTCTTGCAGCTGTTCGCCGGGGGTGTAGGAGTGGCTACGGCCGTTAGTGGTTGTAGCTATCGCTGTCTTGGTGGATACAGGTGCGAGTTCGTACTCGTAACTCGTAGTGCTGCTGCTGGTTGGTGGATGTTGTTCTGGGTGTCGACGAGGGGATATTTTGTGAATATTATTTTGTCACGACAATAGTCGTACTCGTACCGGTACTCGTACGAGCTGCCTGCGAAGAACTGTTCCTCCAAATACGGCGGGGGGGACCCTTTTTCCTGCCTTTTTTTCTGTTTCTAAGCATCTCGCGGCGCGCACCGATCGAGTCACCAGAGGGAGAGTACGTACAGTACACGCGTACATACTGCGCGCTGGTTTCCGAAAAGATTTTGATTTCGAGTTTTCCACACGTCGTGCGGCAAAACCAAAAACCTCGCGGGCAGAACGGTGTGTAGGTAGATACGTATTTTAGGTAAATATAGTATTTTGAGTACCGTGCATACGTATGGTGGTAACGAGCGACGCTCTTTGCGGGGCTCCGCTTTGATGGAATGACGGCCGAGCAGAGTTTTTAGACGATGGAAACAGAAATGGATCATATTTTTGGACGACGAGAGGGAAGTTTCCTGTGGAACAGAAGCCACTACCAAGGCAACAACAGCAACAGCAACAGCAACAAAGGGAGCAGCTCGGCCTTCACCACACCACACCACACCACACCACACCACACCACACCACACCACACCACACCACACCACACCACACCACGCTGCATCGCACCGAAGCGTCCGCAACGCCTTTGCAACCTCCGTCGTTTCGTTCGCCGCCAGCGACTCTGTCCGTCTCTGCGTCCGACAACAAACGGAACATCGCACGCCAAGCCCAGCCGAGCCAAGCCGAGCCGAGCCAGACAACCGGCCCACGAAATCCGAGAGCGGACGCCTGCACCCGCCGGCGTCGATGCCCGCACAGATACAGAGGGGGTGAACCACCACCGCTTCGGGAAGGACACGGATGGAGCCGAGCGGCACGGAGCGCCTGCAGCTGCGGCGGCAGCCGAAAGCAAAAGGGGTGGGCTCCCTGTCCCCCTCCGGCCTCTGCTCGGTGGCCTGGGACCGCTACCGGGAGGGAGTCCGGGCCCACAGGGACACGATCGACCTCCTGGACGATGCCCTCTCGAGGCTCCTCTTTTGGCTCCCCCATTCCAGCGGGGCAGCGGCGGGCGGTGAAGACAACGACAACGACAACGACAATGAAAACGACAACGACAACCGCGACGGCAAGCCCGGCGAATCGTCGCTGGCACCGGATCTCCTCGATCCCTGCACCGGGGAGGCCGCCTGGAGGGAGGTCGGCTACGGTCTCCTCTCCCTCCACCGGCTCTCGGTCCACCTGGCCCTCGGCGACGGCGACGACGAAGACGCCACCCACGGGGCCTCCGTCCGCACCAGGGACCCCCCGCCGGCCTCCGTGGCGGCCCTCCGGACGGCCCTCACCGCGGTCCACTCGGCCCTCCCGGCCCTCGTGGCCCTGGCCGCGCGCAAGGCGTCGGGGAGGGGAGGGAACCCCCGGGCCGCTTCCGCGGGGGCCCGGCTGGGGGCCGAGCGGGCCAAGTTTCTCCTGAGGGCCTGCCTGCTGGTGTCGTACTGGTGGCAGAAGGCCGGGGAGGACCGCTTGGCCGCGGAGGAAAGCGGTGCGGCCGCTTGCAGCGGGGTGCTGGTGGACGGCGGCATGTACCGCTTCGACCGCGGAAGGGACGCCCAAGGCCTCTCCTGGAAGGCTTCCAGGGACCTGGCGAGGCGGAGGGCCTACGTGGGGGAGCGCACCGGGAGGGAACTGGCGGGGGCACCGGGAATGGGCACGGGCACGGGCACGAGCCCCATCGCTGCGAAGATCCGGTTGGTGGCCGGAGAGCTCCTGTACGCGGCCCGCCCCCTGCTGTGGGCCTGGGTCGAGGCCCGGAGGCACCCTTGCGGAACGGGGGCCGGGAGGAAGGGCAGCGGCGCGAGACGGCGGCTCTGGAGGGGCTGGGTGRCCTGCCTGGCGGCGGACCTCCTCTCGCTCCGGCTGCTGGAAGGGGCCGATCCTTCGCCGGCCGCGGCCCGGAAAAGCACTCGCGCGTTTGCTCGCGGAACGGGAAAGGAGCCCGCCGCCCTTCCTCTCCGCTACGAAAACCCCCACACGGCGGCCGAGCTGAAGCGGCGCAGGCTCCGGCTCCTGCTGTACCTGCTGCGGTGGCCGGTGTGGGAAAGGGCGACCCTCCCGGCCCTGGAGGGGGCCTCGGGGGCGGTCCTCCGGAGGATCCCCCTCCTGGGGGGCCTGGCCGAGACCGTCCTGTGGGACTGGATCCTGTACTACCAGCACCCGTACGTCGCGGAAGAGGGGTGACCGTCCGTTCGCATTCGGCRACCACCGAGCCGGATCGGATCCCGGTGGCACGGCTGCGGTCCCCCGCCGTGCAGCACGGCACGAGTCGGGCGGTGTCGGGTTTTTTTCCGGAGTTTTTGAGAAAAAATGATACAATTCCGGCATGGGTCTTCTTTTTTTTTTCACACAAACGAAACCTTGCTATCGGGAATGCAAATGCCTCGCAGGCGGGAGTGTATATGCCTGGTGGTMAAGAATATTCGGTTGCGTTGCCAGTTCCCGTAGCTGTCATCCACGGTGCCAAAAACAAACACAATGCAGATCGGTAGGAATGATGCAAGGAAAGCGAGAATAGGATGATGGGAACGATAAGAGCGAAMAATAGTGMCCCGTACCATAAAATCGTTGTCCACAACCGATGSCAAAAAGCTRYCCCCAGATCGAATCGGGARATGAAACATGCGTTCGATACCGTAMTAGACGCCGTGACGTGYTGTTGCATCTGTGCCARTCGTGTTTCGTCCTCGTGGTAGAACCACAATTCGCTGACAAACTCCTTTAGAATAAATCTAGAACATCTATGACGGGAAACTCTTTTATTYTTATGTTATTTTATTATTTGCTTTGGGTGTGATTCCGTTCTCACGAAACCGCAACTGCTCCCGCGAGAACAGCATAAAGTGTGWGCATCGATCCGAAAGAGACACAACATCCTTCGCTCCCTCTCATCTGGTTGTTTTCGATTCGCACGCTGGTTGGTTGACATTAAAGACCACCCAACAACTCACCGACCCAGAAATCGATTGCCGGATCCCTTCCTTCCGTCGCCGCTCATTGGTTGGTCTATTCGCCCGCTCGCCTGGTTGTATTATTATTTGGTCACAACGATCTGCCGGGGTCCGGCCAGGGGCTCCGTTGCTCTGTGAACGGCGTAGTCGGCGTAGAAGGGGAAATCRCCCGCGCGATAGGCCTGGATGAAATAATCCAGGTTGGTGGAACCGTCGTCCTGGATGGCCATCGCCGACAGGGCCGTGGCGACGTCCGCGTCGGTGGGTTCGGCCGTTTCGATTCCGGGCAGGGTTCCTGTTGCGAGAGATCCGATGGGATGAACAGTTTGCGTGGTTTGCGTTCGATGTTCCGAAAAATTCAATGGGCACGAAAAAGAAAACAGACATCTTTTCGGTTAGATGACAGGCACCATGGCGAACCACGAATTTCTAGCCCAGCACGCAAAATTTCCTCGTTTGGGGCTTGCTGCAACAGAAACACAGAATGCTCAWYGGCAACAACAGCWATGAAAACAAACAATCTAATCGATGAACGTCGTCTGTTGAATCTTACCTCCAATGGCAACTACGGGAGCTCCGGCCTTTTGGGCCTGTGAGGCCACCGAGGTGGCCGCCGCAAAGGCGTCCTTCTGGGCATCGGTCAGGAATTCCAGGGCCTCGGCCTTCTCGCGGAGGCTTCCGGCCTTGGCAACGGCGTCCGCGGCGATCTTGAGGTCGGGCGTGACGGAAATGATCGCACCGACGACGGGTCCGCCGGCGTCCGCCTCCGTTCCGGTCGGGTATTCCTGCTTGAGAGTSGAAAAGGAAAAGGGGATGGACTTTTCAAAGGCCCCGGTCGAGAGCGGAGCCGGCTTRGACTCGGGTTCCTTCATGAGGTCCTGGACGATGTGCGGGGGAGAAAAGAAGTGCGACTCGTCTCCGGAAACGACGTTCGTGGTTTGTTCCCAGAACTTGTTTCGRAAGACCTCGTACTGGTCGGTCGAAAAGTTCGTCTGCAGYTGTCCCTCRTCGACGGGGGGAGATCCCGGGTTGAACTGGGAGAGGTAGGCGTCCATGTTGGCCCGGAACTGGTCCTTG
This sequence comes from Pseudo-nitzschia multistriata, assembly GCA_900660405.1. Lineage (NCBI taxonomy): Eukaryota > Bacillariophyta > Bacillariophyceae > Bacillariales > Bacillariaceae > Pseudo-nitzschia > Pseudo-nitzschia multistriata. Next base: position 291,691 of record CAACVS010000647.1, on the reverse strand, counting down.
TCCTTTTCCATTCCCAAAAACTTGATCTGGGACGAGTTGACCGCCGCCGGCATGGTATCGGGGTAGGYCTCGGCGTAGGCGGAAAGATTGGCCTTGAAATCCTCGAGGCACTCGGCCGCCGTGTAGGAAGCGAGCTGCTCGTCGCCCCCGGARATCCCGTCCACCAGGTCGATAAAGTTCTTCTTGGCGATCGCGTATTCCTGGGTGACGGCCGTTCCCGGTTCCGGGATCATCCCCTTGACGTACTCCACCATGTCCTCGTTTCCGGAGTGCTGCCCGTCGACGACGCCCACCACGGCGTTGGCGCTTCCGGTTTGTGCCAGCTGGACCGCCGCAAAGCCGTTGGCCTGGCTGGCTCCGTAGACAAGGACCGTTCCGGCCTTGCCTCCCAGCTTAGACAGACCGGCGGCGCCCTCGGCCGCGTGRCGCAGGAGGGCGAGGTATTCAAGGGGAACGCCCAGGACGGCATCCGCGTCGAGTTCTCCGTACCGACCGTGGACGACCTTGCCGCTCGGATCGATGGCGGCCGAGTCCAGGGTGGACACGGCCTCCTTCTCGAGGTCGATGGCGTGGGCCGACGTCACGGGGGAACTGTAGAGAGGTTCCTCCGAAGCCGGRTTCTCCTCCGCTTTGCCAGGGGCCGTTTGCTTCACGGGGAAATGGGCGACCAGGGCCTTGGGGAGGKCSACGGGGTTTTTCATCTTTCTGCGGCTGTGGATGCCRCGGCGGGCGACGGCGCCTCTCGCGCGCTGCGCTACCGACCTGGAAGACAGCAATTTCAGCATCATGGTTCTGTTCGTTTGTCTGTCTGCTTGTAACGTCTCTGGCTAATTATAACCTGCTTCTGGCTCGCCAATGGCTTTCGTCCGTAGCACGGTCCTTGTAGTGTGGCAATGAAATGAAATCGCGGMAATTGCGCTAGAATCGTTATAGGGTGCCGTACGGTATATCCAGAGAGATGAGATATGGTTGACTCGTTGACCTCTTGATGGCTTGCCTTGTTGTTGCCGATGCACATGCGCTTCACAGTACGAAACGGTACAAAAAGGGAGGTTAAAAAACACCCTGCTTGCATGTGTTGTGGCATGTACCAGTACGGGTACGTACTCGTACTTCGTAGATACAAGTACGCGAGCGACATRTTGTATGAATGGTAGTAGTACTGGTGCTCGTAGCCGACGTGTACCGTTCGTTGCTGCCTGTCTCGTCGTTCTACTGGAAAGTAACGTTCAGAACAGTACTGATCTCACAATAGCTGCTAAATTAAGACGAGACACTTTTTCAAGAAGCGAAGCACCCAGAAAGCCCACTACCTCTATTACGTTTAAGGATGGGGTTATCCCAAATTGCCCTTCACCGAAATCGACCGTCAACAACAAGGAAATAAAGAAATGTCGCTGCCCTTGTGCTTTGAGCTGCGAGAGCAAAACATGGCAACGCTGTTTTGCATTGATAAAACTTCTAGTTTACCCGAAAATACTCACTACATGAAAAAGTATGTCAATCAGTAGTACAATTATACAGTTTGTATGGTTTGTTAATTACACGTAMTAGTAATTTCTTCGGTGCTAATACTATTCCAACCGAGAAAAGCAGCCAAAGATTTCCTCAAATCAGTATACAACATACAGTAGCTTGGATTGGAGTGAGTRGGGATGGGGCACGGGATTTTGCAACCATGAACGTCAATTGGATACCGCAACGCACGACTGAAGACGGTGGTTGGATTGGTCGGTGGTTTCGACGCATGTTCCGTCGTCCCAATCCACGGTATGRTATGAATGAATTCTTCTGTWGCCCAAGGTATCMCGCCCGTGCATTTCTATCTTTCTGCTGTGGTCTTGTTACACGAGCTAGCTGGATCATTCCCCMGGGCCAATTGTGTTTCKTTTCGTTGTTGGTTCGATTTTGTTTTCGCATCGAATCGGATCGCGTGATTGACGCCGAATAGARTGCCCTCTTTTCAAAGTTTGGATGTACCTGCGACTGGCAACCCAGAGATGTTCGATGCGTCATCGGAGGACATGGCATCCGGCTTTTCGGCAACCCGGTCACCCCGATCCATGTTGTGTCCTCGCTGCCGCCGGGCAATCGCGCGGCCCAATCCGTCGTGATCTACGCCCGCTTCTCGGCCTGGTGTTTCTCGACCACCATGTCGACCTCCTTTTCCGGCGTAACGAGGTCCAGCCCGCCGTTGTTGAGGTGGCTGAGGTAGCCGGACCAGAAAATCAGCACAATRTTCTGGACCAGGACGCGGTGGTGGATGGGATTGTAGTAAAAGTTGAGCGTGTGGACAATGGGCCAGAGCGTCCAGTGCCGCAGGAGCGTGTCGGGAAGCATTTCTAGGGCGCGGTCAGAGGTGTCCTTCATGAGGGACACCGCGGAGGAAAGGCTGTCGCCGGAGGGTTCCGCCGCTTCCCCGCCGTCGGGACCGGTGTCGTCGTCGTCGGTGCCGGCGGCGCCCTCCCGGATCGCCATCCACTCCTTCCCAAAATGGGTGACGCAGTAGTAAGAGTAGATGTAGAGCGGGGCGCCCACCAGCTGGTCCGCAACGACCTTTCCGAGTGCGTTGACGAACTTGTTCTGCCCGTAGGCCCCGGTCGGAAGCCGCTTGTTGACGACGACCTCCAGAAAGCCCCACCAGTAGTGAAGCCAGCAGGTCGCCACCACCCCAAAGCCCGCACCGCTCAGGGCCCTCGATCCGTCCCATTCCGCCTCGGGACCGTTCATCAGCCTCTGGGTTGCGCTGTCGCTGACCAGAAAGATGAGCGAGGCCGCCCCTCCCTTGACCAGGAGGGGCCGGGCGATGAGTGCCTCCGTGTAGCTGGCCCACATCCGGCCAAAGAAGGAGGCGGGCGGCGGGGGCGACGCGGACGTCGAGAAGCCGCCGCCAGAGCCCCGGAGAATGGGCGATCGGAAGGGCACCGGTGCCTTCGATGCCGCCATCCTCTTGCCCCCGAGGGCCACCGCTCGGTGCCTCACTGCCATCATCTTTCTTGCCGGGAAAAGAAAGGAACAAACCAAGCGTTGCCGCGGTTTCTGTTATTCGTCCTTGTCTCCTTTCCTTCGTTTGCCTATTGTCTGTCGGAGTCGGTATCTGTGTCAGTGCGACCGGTAAGTCGTCGTGCTGTACAGAATGACTTCTATTGTATTGTTTCGGGATTGTAAGCCAAGTGCAAGAACAAGCGCATCTCAAGCTCTACCGTACAACTGCTAGCATAAATTTCCTTGTGCCGGTACGAATTCCATGTTTCGAACTTTTCAAGATGCAAGGATCCCCTCGTACGTTAAGTACGACGGTCTACGAGGCTCCGACAACCGTCAAATTTTCAAAACGGCAGGCAACAAATGGCGCACGGATTTCCAAATGCCGACCTCTCCACAACAAAATCAATGGGTGGTCATTTTAGTTGCGAACCGTAGTAGAAGTACCGTAGAAAGGATGAGTAGTACGTATGTCCTTTTCTTCGGTTCATACCCAAAAATCAAAAATCTTCCAAATTTGCAAATTCTGTTTTCGCACGATTCCCTTAGTCACTGATGTGACGTCATCTRGGTTTTAAGAGTTCCGRTTACGTTCATGACGTCACGGTATTAGTACCAGTACTCGTATGTTCTGTAGAATACTACCGTATGATTGCAGTTTTCTTTGGGACAGAAGAGGAAAAWTTGTACCGTACSGTAGGAAAGTGYACTTCAGAAAAAGTTAACTTCGTATTGCTAYTGGAACTAATCCAATCCCTGCAAAACAGGAAAAAGTACTAGTATTKGTAGTAGCTTGTAAAGCATGATGAATTGGACAAGMAACCGCTGCTGCAAGCTAATACTTCTAGTTATGATCTGTCGCTATTGGGCATCATTCTTCGTCTTCGTCTCCTTAGTCGCCGTCTCWGCTTTTTTTTCGATAGAACGCCACGCCCTGCAAACCTCGGGAGCGAGGGCGGAAAAATATCCCCCGTCGCACGTTCCCTCTTGTCCTTTCAGGTCGTCGGGACAGGCCGAACAGTGGGCCTTGCGGAACTCGGAAAACCGCAGCAGGGTCTTGCGCTCGAGGTCACGGATCCGCGAGGCGTCGAGGTCGGAGGTCACGGGCTCGATCACGGTGCGGTCGGGGGAAATGTATTTGCGGTTGCCAATGGGATGGTACCTCCAGAACGCATAGGGCTTGTTCTTTCGGCCGTTCCATCCCCAGCTCTTGTGCTTCAGCTGCTTGCGGTCTTCCTCGGACCAGAAGATCCTGCGCTCCCGCGCCGGACGAAAAAGACATTGGGTTGTATGGTGATCGAAAAATACAACGGGTTAGAGAGAGAATCGATCTATCGCTTTTTGTTTGCTGTCTTTCATGCAGTACCATGTCGATGCGGACGAACGACTCGTTCTGAAACATGCACGTGCACCACCAAAAGTACCTACCCCTCCATCATAACCATCATTTTTTCCGGATCTTCCATCGCAGCCATCATGTCTTGCATACTGTTTTCTCCCGGTGGCAAGAACGGAATGATGTCCAGGTYGTTCTCRTASGTGCTTTGGTCGATGAGCCGGTCGAAGTGGGATGCGAATTCCGAGTTGCCCACACGTGCGGCCCCAAACGTGACAACCCCCTCGGGATCGGGGAGCTCCTCGTCGTTGTGCATCACGAGTGCGAACAGCGAAGCAAGCGATCCGCCCTTGGAATGGCCCGTCAGATAAACCTTTGGCGGTGGGGGCGGTSSCGATCCATCGCTGCCCTTGCCGTCCTCCCTTGCTTCCGCGTCTTCCCGCAGCAGCCTCAGTAGAACCTCCCTCACGGCCCTTCCCAGCTTGTTGCGGAGGGCTCCGTAGAACCCCTCGTGGACACGGGACCCCCGAGGCGCATAGCCCTGGGGCACCCTGCGCAGCGCCACGGCGGCGTTCTGCAGCCAGTCCAGGGGGGATCCCGCCTGGGTGCCCCGAAAGGCCACGACGATGCCGTCCTCTGTGCGCCCCACCAGGCACGAATTGACGCCRACCGACAGCCGGGTGATCTTGCTGCCGGCTACRAACCCGGCGCCCTGCGCGTAGGGAGCCTCGATCTCGTACGCGCACCCGGCGGCGCACAAGAGCCGTCCGTGGAGATTCTCGGCGGGGGCGAGGGTGGCGGCGGTGGGGAAGGGGTCGCCGGACGGAGGCAGCGATCGGAGGAACATCTCGTCGTCTTCTTCCTCCCCGCCGCTTTCGATGCCGTCCGGGAGATACCGTTCATCGGGTACCGACTCGTCATCGTTGGCAYCGCCGTAACAGTTCGGAGGACAAAGAATGGAGACTTCCTCCAGGGATTCCTCGTCTTCTATCTCCTCACCCCTGACGCCGTTTTCTTCGAGATCCGTCTCGACCGCAAGAATGCGCTGTAGCTTTTGTCTGCTCCACGAATCGCTTCGGGAAGACCCCGGTCTCGAGACAGCAATCCAAGGGGGGCGTGGGTTCGATGGCAGCCGGCGGTCCCGCCCCGGAACACGCACGATCGCAAATCCGTCGCAAGGTCGAACGATGCAACAGCAACACGCACAGCCAACCCAAAGCATCACCGCATGCCTTGCTCGGAACATCGTGGCAATGTTGTGGCGCACCAACTCCCGCGTAATACWGATCTACATACCGCACCGTGCGGGTTGAGTGTGTGTGTGTTTTGTAGCGACAATTCTGTTTTGTCACTATCAATGCACTCGGGTAGCGCWTTGTGACAGCCTTGCGTGATTCCTTCCTTCTTGTCCCTGGTTTCAGTTTGATGCTCTCAGTTAGGGGGGGTCTGAGTAAATYCCGAGCAGGATCGATRCGTTTTCAAAATCCCCCCCGATTGTCGGCGATTTTTGGTCACGAATATTTCAGTCCTGCAAAAGAACGTCACAATTATCGTCATCCAACCCGTTTTCAACATCGTTCGTTACCGTACTTCAATCGGAACCCGATYGGAAATGGAAACTGAAAGCAATTTCACTACCCTGCATTTTATTCCAAGAAAGAAGCWGGGTCAGGACCAAATCTTTGCACCGATAGACTCGCACCGGAGCGTTCTTGTACCGTCCTTCCCTCAACACATCCCAMAACGATGTTTTTGCGCAACAATCTTCTCCTAGCCCTGCTGGTTGTTCAGAATTCGCTGTCCGGSAGCTCGGCCTTTGTCGTTTCGGCACCCGCCGCATCCAAAACACGCGGCGCGTTCTCGCCGACCGATGCGGCGCCTTCTTCGGCCACCGCTTTCTCGAACACGGCGGCAGAAGCCTCCTCCTCGGCCCTCGGTGTGGGCGGTCTCGAATTGGTGGATCCGTCCTACAACCTCGCCATCGGTGCCTTTGCCATCGGCCTGGCCGGGGGGTTCCTGGAGGATCTGAGGGACGAGAACGGTGAAAAACTCCTCACCGCCAAGCCCTTTGGRGGTCTTGCGGTTATCTTCACCGTGTTCTCCCTCTTTTTGGCCTTTCAGACAACGACCCTCCGGTTTGCCTTCGACGACGACTCTTTCTCTCTGGTCCAGGCCAACGGTGCCAACCTCGAGCAAGAAAACATMGTGGTTGGCGGGGAGAACAAGTGGCGGTACGACAGCTTCTCGAACTAYGACTTTTTGCCATCRAGAGACTTTCCGATCCTTGTGTACTTTCGGGAGGACCAGACCCCGGTGGAAAACCGAGAAGAAGTTCCCATCACCATTGACAACCTGGAGGGACAGGTTCACTTCTTCCCTGCCATTTCGAACTCCAAGCAACTGGAAGAGGGCTTTGTCAAGCACGGTTGCCCAAAGGTTTGATWACTTGGTAGAGATGGACGGCGTTGCTAGACACCACGACTAGTTTCTCAATCCTAAAATGATGTTACTATGATCAAGTGGTACCGGTAGTCATCTTTTCTTAAAATAGCTTGCGATGTTGAGAAGAATACGAATTCGAGGCATAGCAGAGATCATCATATTGTCGGTCTTTTGTAGCTTATCGAAGTATTTTAGAAAAAAAAAAATGATTTCTGTAAAAATATTCTTATGAGAAGGATGAGGGAGATCGGAGCAATAAATTGAACAACTAATGAAGATGAAGCAAGTTACTATTGTAAAAGTGGTTCGTCATATCTATCGAGAGCGGCAAGATAGTGGTATAAAACAACGACAGTCTTATTTTGTTAGAGAGAAAGAACTAGTAATTGCATCATGGTTATATTTCCCTGCCATAGTCATGCAGATAGTTACAGTAAATTGAGAAACACGGGAAGGAAATTCCCCCTTGAATTTCCTCGGGAACAGTACGAGTTACCAGTACCGTATTCATCGGTTCGTGATGGAAGTCTAGTACTGTACTCCATACAAGGTACAAGTATTTATCATATGTTACATATRTACAATACATAATCAGCTTGCAGATGACATCTGGCAAGATGCAAGATGTGGTTTTGGATGTGACATTGGATCGTGCCCCGTCGATTTTTTTCTTTTTGAACGCTCGCCAACAGAACAATTTTTAATACGGTAAAAATAAAAATGATTCCCGACTTGGAGTGTGATGTCCCGTTTCTCCGTGGTTTATGAGAACTCGTCGTACGAAGAACGATACAATCACTGCTGTGAAAGATCACAAGTGGAGAACAAAGAATAATGATCCTTGGAAGACAATCAGCATTATAATCATACGATCAAATTGTTTAAACGCACTAGAAAAAGTCGAGGAACTTGTCAMCACTTATACATCACTTACCAATTGACATCYACCATACCATGACATCCGAAACCGACAAAAAGGAAACCTGCTCTTCTACCGAMGCGAAGAAGGAAGGCATCGTCAAGACAACAAGAGAATTCGCCGAGAAGCTWGAGAAGTTGTCGAAACCCGCGTTGGAATTCCTGATCGTTCTGATTCCAATGGTGGTTGAAACCGGGAACAAGCTCTATGCGATATGGATCAAGCTGGACGACGCCATCGTGAAATCGATCATCGGCTTTGCGTTCTGTTTCTTTGGAGGCATGTACCCCACCGTGTTTGCGGGTCTGCAAGCCGCGGAGCAGGGTGGCAGAGCCCTGGTCGTCAAGTCGATTGGAGASCTGTCGGAAGAAGCCACTAGGATCATCAACGAATCCAAAAAGGACGACAAGGATTCCGGTACAGACAAACTCTCCAACAAGGACTACATGAAGCAGAAGACCCTCTTTGTCTTGCAAAAGATGAATCCCGAAAAGGTCAATACCGCTCTGTGCAACATCTACAGCGTGTGGTTGGCGGTCATTTCCGTTTTGGTCGTTCASTTTGCCCGTACCATCCAAATGGCCAATTCAATCGCTGAGTTTCTAGCGAAACCCGCAGACCGCTATTTCAAGCCCATCGTGGCAACCGCGCTCCCTCCCGAGTATCAGCAATGGGTTCCCATCATCATACCCTGGTATGTGCAATACTGCCGACATTCAATTTTTGTCGCTTGTAWAATGGCTSCTTTGGTGCTCAATTCCTGTAGAAAATCAAACCTTGTTGTGGGATGTTTCAGTGAAAATCTCTTCTCTGATCGTTCCCAAAAGCATTCAATCTCTTTCACCACCAACATGTTACATTTGCTCACCAAAGTCTTTCTTTTGCCTCGCATTCATTCGTGCATGCTTTTACAGGACTTGCAGAACGGTTGGCATGTCTCTCGCCTGGACCCTTACTTCGATCCAGGTCGCTTTTGCTAGCTCCTTGCAGGGAGGATTGATGCTGGCACGATCCGCCTATCAAGTTCTTCGCAAACGCAACATCACCCTGGGCGGTCTAATCGTAGACGAMCAGTCTAATTCGACTGTGGACGAATAYCTTGCCTATGGACTTGCGGCCCTTGGATTGAGCTTTCAGCTGTACTTCCGATTGAATCCTCCRTTTCCCCTGAATATCATCCTAGCGCCGTTCAAGCTTTKCGAATGGGCTCTTCGCTACGGAATGATGAAGGCAACTGCGTACTAAAGAGTAAAAATTAACGACAAGAAACAGTCGATTTTTTGTKGTGCTCATGCACATTATACATGGGGAAGGAATGGACTTCATGCAGCGATTTTTGTAACTAAATTGTCTCAAGATTTTGAAGCCAAAAGTGTTCACGGCAASAAATAATWTGATCAAAATAACGCTGCAATACAAATACCGAAAAAGCTTCTTCACCACCATCAAAAACATTCATACTATATCAAATGTGCCAATGTTGTTATACTATTGACTAGTAGTAGAAAGATTCTGAAAAAGAACAAGGACTGATCCCATTCAGCTGCTAACATTCCTGCTGTCAACAACCACCATCCTTAATTATTGGTTGTCATCCTCAACTGTACCAGTACCAACAAGAAAATGCTACCTGCAATCAAAACCAGAATCATTTAGAAAATAATTGCATTATTCAAATAAATGCAATTTTTGGACACAGTAGCAATTTAGTCTAATTCCTCCATGTCCTTCACTGGGCAATAGAGCAGCTGTGACAGCTGCAGCTTACAAGAACAACTTGATTATTGTCATAAGCCCCAAGAACCACCAAACAGTCCTGACTTCAATGTTCTTGGCATCACTCCTCTCTCCTTATATTGAATGCCTTGCCTCAACGTACACAAACCAAATCACCACTGCAGCTTGCCACAGGCAAGAATGGCTGTCAAGTTTGGGTATGTCCATCTGGAAGAAGACCAGCTAAATTCAAAAATAACTCAAGGAAAAGCACATTTTTGTGATATGACATTGAAACCAACGTTTGTGTCAAAATTGCATCACGTGCTTGATTCAATGAAGGTATGAATGACCAGCCAACACAAGACATCCCACCAAACATTGTTCATTTACAATGTTCCGAAAATGGTTCCAACATATCTCTGGATGCAACAGAAACTAAAGACAATGACCTATGTTTCTATATGTCACTTTTTCAGGATATTTTCCGTACAGAAGAGGTTTGTGTCAAATGTAACAGTCCCCCTTTTGGATTTGCGCTTTCTTGAAGGACATTACCAAGAAACCAAGTGCTGCTGCCATGTTCTCCACTTACAGATCTACACAAAATCAAGGCTGTGGTGCATACATTGTTTTGATAAATAACCAGCCTGTCTTCAATAAACAGTCTACAAGTACTATACTTGAATCATTGGTGGCAAATGGTGCTACAAACTTTGAAATCAAATTTGCTCCTGTCGCTAAAGCCTCAAGTGTCAGAAGATGGAAAGAAGTTGATGAATACAACTTACATGCACCAACAGACAAATTCAATGCAACAGCTGAGATCAATTATGCCATATATGTGCCATCACTACATTGCAAACAGGTTTCCAAGTCCCAACCCACATAGTCTCTGATGAAATGATAAGGCTAGCAATAAATTCTCTTGCATCACAGACAACAACAAAAGAAGAAGAGGCACTTGCACATTTCACTTGTTGAAAATTGAAGAACCTTGACAATTGGAACCAATGGTTAATGATGAATGCAAACTCCTTGACCAATTCCATGACCTTAAAATGTATGGAAAACCAACACCATCACCTTGAAAATCCATTCTATTACACCAACCCCATTGGCAATACCAAGTTTGCAAAACTGGTGAACAACAATCTCACAACTGTTGCAATGGATCAAAATGCTCTGCTCCTTTGCCCCATGCCATTGCTTCAACATACTCATCATGCATTGAACAACCAGTGCAATGATTATTCTTTGCTCTCACCACCATCCTCAATTACAAACTCTACGCTGGTGATGCAAAAGATGCATATGCTCATTCTCCGCCGCCTGAAGTACCCCCATTTGTTGCTATTGATGGTCAATACTCAGATTGGTACAAGAAACGGAAATTTGGAGAACCACTTGATCCAAACCATGTCCTTCCTGTACAACATGCCTTACAAGGTCATCCTGAATCTGGACAGCTATGGGAACAACATATCAATAAAATACTTTTCTCTAAGAACTCAGATTCATGATGACTCACAACAAATGTATTTACCAAACAATCTAGAAAGATACCAAAATACTAATGTTGCAACAAGTCGACAACTTCTTGATATCCTCACCAAATGCTACCCTTGCAAATGAAATATATGATATAATTGGCAAGAAGTTGCAACTCCTCCTGAAAGACGAGAAGAACATCCCATTCAAGAAATTTTGTCTTGTCACATTAAAATGGTGTCGATATCAACCAAACAAAACACTACATTGAAATTTCTTGTGAAGACTACATCAACCAAATTGCTCAATCACATAGCTGGACAACACCTAAAGACAAGCTAATCAGCCATCCCACTGCTCCCTTACCTGAATAGTCTCTGGATTGGATCTTCAGTGAAGAAGATGGACCGCCAGAATGATCTATGGATCACAAGAAATAAAAAAACAACATGGATTTGCCTACCAAACACTTCTTGGTGAAAACCTTTATGCATACAATGTTTGTTGTCCTGGCATTGGCTTTGTTGTATCCACCATGTCCAAATTTTATTTGAACCCATCAGCCCTACACTTCAAATACCTCAAAGGTATCGCTCTATACCTTCAACACTCAAAGACGTGGGGTCTGCAATATTGCAAAACTACAATCCTACAAAATAACAAACTTCCAGATGGTAGCTTTGACAATTCTCTGATTCCCCTTCCAGACAATCTCCCACCATTTCCACTCATTCTACCAATTTCACCATCACTTGCATAGTTGACTCTGCATACACAAATATTACTCCAAAGCGAAAGTCCACCACCAGATTTGTGATAATGCTACCATTGTGTATAAATCAAAAACCCAAACACAAACAGCGCAGAGCTCCACTGAAGCCAAATTCTATGCCGCTATTTCTGCCGTGAAAATTGTTCTGTACCTCCGGTCAATTCTTGCTGACCTGGGATTTCCTCAACAACAGCCAACAACGTTGTATGAAGATAACGATTCTACAATCAAAATTGTAAACTCAGGAATCCTGACTGAATGATCACGCCACATCGATATACCATATTTTGCAATACAAGATTGGAAACGAGACTTATACATCAAGATGCAGTTTATCAGCGGAAAAATCATTCCAGCAGATGTACTCACCAAATCTCTTGGTTGGGTCCTTCACAATTGTCATGTATGCCGACTCTCCAGGCACTTTGCCATTGTTCCACCCAACTGATATCTTCCTTCCTTGTCATTTCTGGTGCTCTGATCTGCTCAATTTAGTACGCATCACAGATCATGGGAGGGTGCTGTCCATAGGATATCAGATTGCAGCTATGATTCATATCTATGACACATATATATGACACATACCTATGATTCATACCACTCCACATTCATGACTCATTTAATCTTATGGATCCACACAATTGACTTGACTCATTTGACTCACTCACATGACTGACTTGACTCATTTAATTCACACATCACTCAATCTTCATTTTGACCAATCGTAGATTTCTTTGTTTGTCAATCCTTGATAAGAGCACGAACTCACTTTTCTACTAGCACACTATTTGATAGTCACTCCCACACTTCTTGTTGTACTTCTTCTTGATGATGATGATCTCATACTGAGAAGAGGAGTTGCAAAATCCAACAAGGGACACAGCACCACTAGTTTTTTCAAGTATTCCTCTTCACCATTACAAAGCAGCTGCATTGTTTTCTTGTGCATGAAAAGACATAGTACCATCACCTTGCAAAGTACTACTTCATAACACAAAACACCAGTTCAAATCCTCAACTTTTGCATCAAATTACCTACTAGTAGTTTGTGTAGTCCTCTTTAGGTAGAACTTTTCTGTCCTTTTTAGTGGGCCAATATATATTATACTAGTTTGAGTTTATTTGCAGGAGTAAGTAGTAGTGGCTTTGTTGATCCATTATGTTTGTTGTTACTTCTTGATTGTTGACATGTTGTCGGCACTTCCCCCCTCTTTATGGAGGAAACGCAGAGCTTATTGGTCAATGGGTCTCCTATCAGTTGAGGCAAGAACACCAGTCGACGCCTCCACTATTAGGTGCTTCCCCCCCTCATAGTGGACACAACAAGTTAGACAAGTTGGCAGTGGCACTTTTATTCTTGTGCAGAAGAAGTACTATTAGTAGTATGCATGCACTACTTGTAGTACTACTACCTGCTTGACAACAAAAAAGTATGCATTCTGCTCACTTTGTGTTTGAGCTGTACCACTAGTACTTGTACTAACTTATGTACACTATTAGCAGCCAATTTTACTGACTTCTTATAGTACTACTACTAGTGGTGGGGGATACTTCTTTGTTTTGGGGCAGTACTAGTTGTTGTTTTTAAGTTCAGGCAGGAGGTGGAGTAATTGGTGATTCCTGTTATTCTAGAATTGCTTATTTGATAGACTGGTAGACCAAAAATTAGCACGTTTATAACAAAAGTTGTAAGTGGTACTACTACTAGTACTAGTGGTGGGATCATGGAACCCACGAATGATAGTTTTTAGTAGTAGTACGAGTAGTACTACTATCATGGGATTCAATTTTTTTAATTTTTTGTACTACACTCTTTTTTAGTCATATTTCACATTGAAGTTAAGGTTCCAAATTTCCAAAAAGAATGTGATCAAGCCAGCATTCCTTGCAGTCCCCTTCTTGCTGTAGAAATGCTAAATCTGCTAAATCTGGCCGTTTAGTGCTTAGCAATTCTTCAGTGCCCTCGGGTACCCACGCGCAAATCCCCCTTTTCAAATTCCTCTTCTAGAAAAATGTGGGTTGTTTTTGGTGAAAAATAACCCACATTTTAGAATCATGGGTTATTTCATGGTGGGAAGAATAACCCACGTTTCTAAAATGTGGGTTATTTTATTTGAAAAATAACCCATGAAAGAGCCCAGGAACCCACAAATAACCCACGAATAACCCACAAATTTACAGTCATCTGGATGGTGGAGAACCAAGGATGTTAAGTATTTTATTCATTAACGTTATTTAATCACTGTTTTTAATTTTTGGAAAAAGAAGACCCAGCAGGTTTGTGGGTTTTTCGTGGTTTTTTTTTCGTGGGTTATTTGTGGGTTAACCCAGGAACCCAGAAACCTACGTTTTAAAACATGGGTTATTTTTTGTGAAGAATAACCCACGTTTTAGAATCATGGGTTCTTTTTTGTGAAAAATAACCCACGTTTTGTGGGTTATTTTATTTGAAAAAAAAAACACGAAATCATACCCCTGATATTAGATTTCAAAGGGGGGACTCGCGCTTGTTGGTTCCGGAGGGCCCATTAAAATAACGGGAATCACCCAAAAGGTAGTAGAAGTACATTTTTTGTGCCTCGTGATGGTTCCCCTGCCTCGCGCCGGACGTTGCAAAAATTATTTTCAAAATTAGATCGCGTGAAGTGTACGATTAATCTACTCTTGAACTGAATAGTGTCTGTCTGGGTGTTTTAGCATTCGATTTTTTTATAGCTCGTACTAGTACTCTCACCGTACTCGTATCTGTGGCATGGCGTGGGGCGGTTTCATCCTGGTTCAAAATCAGGACTGTCCGTACCCATAGTACCGTAGTCCACCATTGCAGGACCAACAAATCGTAACTTCTGATTCCGACAGATAATTTCTGAAGTCTTATCATTTTGAATTTTAGTAGCGTACCTACTACGGTGCTGTATTTGCAATAGGACTTCGACTTGCAGGTTTGAGTTGAAATTGTTCCACACTGGACTTAAATTACCTTAGGTCTCAGTTAGTTTCCATTCGTAAATATTTAATCGCAATAGCATCTGTACCACTTTGAGAAAAACCCAGCTATCAATCGGCTCCATAGCAACTCAGAACATTCACAGATAATGCGGATCAAGTGAAGCGGAATTGAATCATAAAAAAACACGAAATGGTCGTCCAATACGACCCCAAGTCAAAGCCATTCCTGGGGAAGCCCACAGGCTTSCTGAGGAGAGGAGTCGTATRCAGCACCAGAGAGAGAATTATTYATCGCTTTGGAATGTTCCTGTTGGTGTTCCTTGTCGCATCGTCCCTCTACATCAACCAGGGAGTTTCCAGGTCGTTGTCACAGCCAATGATCCGTAGGCCTGCCGACAGTCTTGAACACGTGATAGAGGAGGAAAAGAATAATCATATTTTTGAAAAAATACATGGTGGGGAGCCGTTCGAAGAATCAATCAAGAACGATAGCACTAGCCATAACAGAATCAACACCCAAATACCAAGGGTTGCCAGTTCCCCCAAAGAAGATGATGTCGACCTAACTGACACGGTCGAAGTCGCAGACTACACCGAAAAAAAAATCGCTCTCGCTTCTTTTGAGAATGAAAATCGAATCCATCAAACAATAGGTACCGAAAATCCAGACGCACGCCATCAAACAACAGGTACCGAAAATCCAGACGCACGAARTTTCGAAGAATCTAAGCAAAGCGGTGCAACTGAAMACATCAAAGCCCTCGAAATCTTTGAAGATAATAGATCACCCCAGGAAGATGCTTTGAACCCTGCAATTTGGCCTCAAATCGAGGAAATGACACCCGATTCAATTAAAGACAATGAAAAAGCCAKGACGGGAGAAAAGAAGCCCCGACTTTTCTTGCACGTTGGTCCTCAAAAGACTGGCTCGTCAACCTTTCAATCAATGCTAGATAAACTTTCAGAGTTGACAGGCGAATTGATGGGCGACAATATCTACATCCGTCACATCCTAGCTGCAGAAGGGGACTTTGACTGCGAAATTGATCAATGGGGGGCCTATCTAAATTGTAGAGCTTCGGAATCGTTAAAAGCCTTGATCGAAAAGGCGAAGAAAAATGGAAAGGATCTTCTTTTGACTGATGAAAACCTCGGCAKCACCTTTGTTCCAGCTTTGAGAGACGTTATCAATGATGAGGATTGGGATGTGACCGTGATTGTAATTTACAGACGAATTCATGAATGGTTGGTTAGTTGGTACAATCAGATCAACAAGACTACCAATAAGGGTGCTGATGGAAATGTCCTATTCAATGAAAAGGGGGATCCATACAGAACCGAACATCTTTTATGGCCTGATCAAGGAGGTTCTTACGTTCCCAACTTTTCTTCGTGGTATGAAAACTTCACTCAGTACTGGAAACCGGCTGAAATTGCCAAAAAACATCGAAGYATTGAATTCTATAATCTTTATTCTGAGTCCTTTGATAACGTGCTCCTCTATAACCTACACCAAGAAGAAGGGGACATGGTTACGAACATGATTTGCAAAGTTATCGGTGCTAATCATGCRTGTGGAAAAATCAGAAGTAACGAAATCAAATTGAGAAGGAACAATGGTTCTATAAATTTGGATCTWGATATTCTGTCAGTGTTTGCTTATGATCAGGGTTATATCGCAAAGACTCTGGCCAGGAAAGAAGTTGTCAACGCGGTGGCAAAGTATATGAAGCAATCGAGCAAGGTCCTCCCTCGAAAATGTAATTCAGAAGTGATAGATCAGATTCGYAATTGGTTGGTTGACACWGAGAAAGTCGTTGTGGGAGATCAGAAATGGTCGAACGCGGCGAAAGATGACCTATTGCAGGTCTATGAATCTTACGTTGCAAAAGGCAAGATGTGTGATCTGGACAAGGATGCAATCCTTCAAGACGAGGATTGGATGAACTTCTTCAAATCTATTGGGAAGGAAAAGAGACGAAAAATTGTGCTGCATGTCGGGCCTATTGGTGCTAAGACGATCCATAATACCTTGACAACACTGTCAGGAGACGGAAATGCATTGCAGAAGGACAACTATACCCTTGTTGATATTGATAAGAATAACCATTTTGACTGTGGARCGGATGGATGCAAGGCATCACCGACCCTCAAATCCTTATTCTTGTCTGYAGATGGTGTGGAGAAGAATCTTATTATTGCGGACGATAATCTTGACGAACGATTTGTCGAAGCGTTCAAGGAAGCAATTGATGAAACGAAATGGGATTTAAAGGTTGTTGTGGGATACATAAGACTGGACCAGTTGCTTCTTATGGTGTATAACCATGAATACAACTACGATGACCTCGACCCGGACTCTATCCATTTATTTGGTCCGAATGATTCCGTCAAGCGAGAAAAYCACTCTAGGTGGCCAGATGAAGGGGGAATCACGATACCCAGCTTTAATAAGTGGTTCCRTGCGATCGCMAAAGATTCCACCATCGAGCAAATCAAGAAGATGAACATGCACATGCGAAATGCTTACGTATCTTCGTTTGATAACGTTGATTTCTATGCTTATCACCAGAGAGACGATCTAGTGATAAACTTCTTATGCAATGTAGTTCCAGGAGCTACACACAGCTGTAAGGCATTAAAAGTCGYAGACGCTGAAAAAGCGAATACGCAGGCACTCGCATACAACTACCCAGAATCAGACATTCTAGCTGTTCGGGCACGTGAATTGGGGCTTTTAAATAAGAAATTCACGCGACAAGCTGTGAGGGATGCTATTGGGAGAAAACTTCAATATAGGCAAAAGGTTTTATCGCGAATCTGTGTTTCGGGAGTTACGAAGCAGTTGTATGATTGGACGATCGAGAGTGAGAAGGCAATAGTGGGGGACKGGTTTACTTCAAAACGAATAGCKTGGATTAATCATGACTTCAAGCATTTTATGGAATCCGGAAAACTTTGCGCTTTTGATGTAGAAAAGGAGATCGAGGATATCACGTGGGTGAACTTCTTCAAGAATARCTTTGCGTAGTGCTGGACGGACTCACTATCGAGCGAATCAATCGCGATGCCAACACATAATAATATGGTAAATGCAATCTCATTATCTCCCGCTACAATAAAACTCTCTCTCTGCATTTAGCTCATCGATCAATTTGTTGAAATCTTCTAGTCCAATCGMATGCACAATTTCTGCCTGTGGAGCTTGTAGAAGTGCTACAGGCCGAGGACAAAAGTTTGGGATCGGGGCTTCGTTCAGCCAGAGTTTCACGGCAAACTCTTCATCATCTTTGCTTTTTCCTTTCGCCGTCCGTCTCACCAGTTCGAACGTAAGGCAACTGGCATAGGTTGGCCATTGGCTGGAAAGCGACCGGAACCGATCCGTGTCCTCGATCAGAAATCTGTCCTTGACGGCGTACAGCAGTCCCAACAGTGTCACGTCGTGGCAACTGTAGATGTGGAAAGGCTTCTTTGCARCACCAAAAATGTCGGCCTCGGTAGTCCCGACAACTTGCCTCATTGTCGATCGAATCTCGTCGAGCGCGGGTCCCGCAACTTCGGCCAGGAGCGGCRGATGCACGTAGTAGCCTCGGAACCGCGACAAGAGGTGCGAAAAAGTTTCTCGACCCAGGGACCGGAACCTTGTTTCGGCGGTCTCGTTGTCGCGCCCMTCGTCTACGCAAAATTTGTGGACCGGCACGGAGTGCGAGGATCGGCACACGAAATAGTCGGCCGCGTCGATCTTGAAACATCGACAAAGRTTCCCCGGACRTAAACGGATTGGTTTGCGGTGAGAGATGCTCGCATTCTCAAGGACCATGACAAAAACAGCAACAAAACGAGTCGCTCCTTCGGACTCACCCAATTTACCACAGGTGCCGACGTTTTTTCGGYAGACGAGGAATGCCGCGAAAGCCCCGGTATATATTCGAGCAGCTGTGCCTTAAGAGTGGCTGCCCCAGCATCCCTCTCGATAAAGTCCGGCGCGGCCTTGGCATCCTCCATGAGATTTTTCATGAGCTGCGGAGCGCTGTCGAAGGGATTTAGAGTTTCGTTCTCGCCTTGTCGAACCTTGATCTCTACCGTGGTGTCGTAGTCGCTCGTAGTCCTCGCCCTGTGGTATTCTGCCAGATCGATGCCCTCGTAATGGGTGGGCTGTTTGTAGTCCAGTGGCACGCGATCGGTTGTTTTCGAAACGGTGTCGCTCAGCAAACCGTCCAGGAATGCCTGGCAGCTCTTTACGGTGCGGAGGTAGTTTGTGCTAAACGCCTCGATGTCCCAATGATCTCGAAAGGACCCATGCGGCAGCAAACYGTAGCGCTTGGCCATGGCGGCACCGTTGTGATACATTTGATGCATTCCCTTCCACGTTAGAAACCCGTACGATTCGTTCCCTCCCTGGAGTTCCTTGAACAACAGAAACGGCGACTGTTCCGGTGTCGGTATTTTCTTGTTGGAAAGACCGGGCCTTATCAYCGGAAAGCGCTCGGACAGCATTTGGTGGTACGACCGATCGGAGGGGGGAATCTTGGTCCTCCAGAACGAGGCCTCGTCTTCCACGAACTCGTCCGCCACCAGCGATTTTCCGGGGGTTCGATCCCCGTGTCGGTGGAAGACGAAAACCGCTTCGACCGTTTCGCCGGTCGCCACGGAAGCCGCGGAACGGAGTGCCCCAACATTCCTTCCGCYAACGGGGGCCCGCCGTCGTAGTTTTGCGTGCTCACTTCCGTGAAAACATTTCGTCACAAGACCGCTCCTCCCGAGGCCTTGCATGGAGATTCTACCGCCGTAAAACGCCATTGCAAAAGATCCAACCGTTCGTTCTGGGTTCGATATTTGAGATGACGATAAGGGACATGTATGGACATAGGCGTCTGGACCATTACTCTTTCGGTTCAGATGATCTTCGAAAGACGAAAGCATTTCATGATCCTATTTTTCTGTTCAATTTGGAGTTCGACTTACGAGTTCGAAAACGGGAATGAGCGAGTCCCGTAAAAACATCAGCATAATTTTTGTCGGTCGAATCGGTCGAAACCGTAGGATGCAGGTACGTAGCTTACCGTCATGCTTCGTAACATGATGCCTGTTAAACGATCGTTCGATCGTAGTCAGCGATCTTTCGAATTTCATTTTTGAGAAAAGAAATCCGATGGACTGTTGGCATTCACTTCGTTGATCAAACAACCCAGAATAGGTCTACAAGGATTCCTTCAGCAAYATCAAAGACGGGATCACGTTTGTGCGTCTAAAAGTGAGACCTTTACAAACAACCGAACACCGGTCGAAGCGAACAAAGAAGGATACACAGAGGGATCCACAAACTCCATCATGTTACCAACACCCTCGCGTGGTATCAGGTGCACACCGACACTTTCTTGGTGCTTGGTACTTGCCCTGTTTGTCCAGCAGAGCTTCATTCGTTCCCTCGATGCGCTGGTCGTCCCTCTTTCTGCCGCAAAACCCGCAGAATCGCTCGCGGGGGTTTCGGTCCAAAAGGTTTTTCCCGAACACGACAGCAGTGCGCTGGACATTGGTGCAGAGCTCAGCGGTATCACCGGCGACGGGAAAACGATGGTGGTGCTTGGAACCTATGCGGGAGACTTCAACACAATCGAATACATGCAGAAGATCCGGGCATTCCTGCCGGAACTTCAATCAAGGGGGGGCATTGATCGGATACTCATGGTCGTCAACGGCGAACCGACGCAGTGCAAACTCGTGGCAAGACTCCTCGACTTTCCCACAGGCGGGGGAGGAGTCGAAATCGAGTTGCTGTCCGATCCGCACGGAGAAGCGGGCAGAGCATTCGGAGTCAGYAGGGGCTTCCGGCCYGACGAYGATTCCCTGTCGCCTTTTGTGAAACAATTTTGTTCGGGAATCGGGATCGGACCGCCGTGGATGACCTTGCCAGCGGTTCTCCCGGGATATTTCGGCGACCCCAACGGACGGAGGGAGTGGATCGAGGAGTCCCTGAAGCAGGGGCAGCTTTCTGGACGCTGGCCCTCGATACTGGAACTCGACGAAAAYGACGAAAACAGGATCCTTGCGAACAAGTTCGACGATGCCCCACTAGGCGTCGGGAAATGGGGGCGGAGGCCCTTCGAACTGGCAACCCTGCGCCTGCAGAGCCTMGTTGGCATCCAGATCAAGCACTGGTCGGAGCTGAAGCCGGTCGACGATCGCTGCCTGACGCAACACGGTGGGTGCACCGTTGTAGGAAAAGGTGGAAACGCTTTATACTCGTGGGTAGACCGAGGGCTTTGTGACGTCCCGGACTTGCACGATATCCTAGACGCGCTTTCGGCAGTCAAAAAGGAATAAATCTATAGCGCAGTTTCTGACTAACTCTGGGAATATTGWAAAAAAAGATTTCGCATTGTTCTTTGCAACAAATCAGTGGTAGTGCAGYAATAGTACCACACCAGTGCTGTACTAGAAGTAACGACTTGCTTCGAGATAGTAGTAGTACTCAGAATTACGAAGGACGAACTTCATGCATACCGCTACGAGCTTTCATTATCCTTCAAGTTTCTAGTCGCGTTTTTATTCAGCGTACCTGTGGATCATACCAGAAGTTGAGGAAACGTTTTTTGKTTTTTTTGGTTGCAAGTAACTCGTACAAGTACTTGTAGTTGTGAGCCTAAATCACTAGGTTCGGCTTTTTATAAGGGGTTATATCTAAGCCGTAATGCTCCGTTTTTTTTTCCTGAGCGTTAAACCGGGATGGCACGCTTGTTTCTCAATCACCGACGRGTGATTTAAATTTTAAATTTTTACGGTACATAAATACAGCAGTACGGTACTATGTACTCGGACTACTAAATACTGTAATGGAACGAAGTCTGTACGTACCCGTATGAGTACGAGTACGAACTCGAAATCCCGGAGCGTAGTTTCAGCCGATCCGTGGTTCCGGTACGAAATCGTAGCCATATCGTGAAGTGACATTTCACAAAGAAAACTAGAGAACCATTCATCGCTATCAATCGATGTCTTGCGAAGGAAGAGGCCAGCAATGGATGCAAMCATTCCTTCTCTCGCAGTAAAGAAAAGGCCACACAATGCCGATGTAGAGATTTCGACAAGTCCTTCCGGCAGCTCACTCGAATACTCGATGTCGTCTTCCTTTTCTTCGGGCGAGGATCTCGGCGATCTCGAGGACGTTCCGATGCTKTCAGAGTTCGATACTTTGCAGTCGAATGATAGAAGCRATCGTAATAGTAGAGATCTGGTCCAGCGAAGACGAGCATCGTTCKYTCCCCGCTATAGACCGGCCATCGCATTCATTGCACTAGCTTTTTCGTCTTATATTTATATCGCCATCACCAGTCAGTCCGTGAAAGATCCGGTCAAAACTGCTGTATCCGAGAGCGTSGTGGATCGACATAAAGACAACAAAATCCACGGAAACGCTACGACCAAGGAAGAGGAAAGTTCCTCCCTAAGGAAATTTCACAGTCATTCCACATCTCCTGTGCTGGTCTCAACTCCTAGACGAAGTCCGAATCCATCGGCACTTCCTGCTCCGGAACCAACTCTGAAGCCCAGTCCGAATCCATCGGTACCATCTGTCCCGGAACCAACACAGAAACCCAGTCCGAATCCATCAGAGCCTCCTGTCCCGGAACCAACACAGAAACCTAGTCCGAATCCATCTTTAGGTCTGCCTACTGAACCACCCTCATCCCATCCCATTTCAAAGCCCGACGTCGCATCTCCTTTAAACAATCGTGGTGGGAAAAATGCAGAAGCGCAAAGAAGGAAGAAGAATCTCGTATTGCACGTTGGCCCTCAGAAAACTGGGTCCACGACCCTTCAGGATGCATGGGCGCCTTATGGCATATTGGGTCAACCATTGAAGAACGACAATTATCTTTATGCATTCGTTCATAGGAACAGCGG
Organism: Pseudo-nitzschia multistriata; assembly: GCA_900660405.1. Lineage (NCBI taxonomy): Eukaryota > Bacillariophyta > Bacillariophyceae > Bacillariales > Bacillariaceae > Pseudo-nitzschia > Pseudo-nitzschia multistriata. The sequence continues at coordinate 269,176 of CAACVS010000647.1, read as the reverse complement.
TTACTTCAATTGTGATCAAAATAAATGGGGTGGTCTTGAAAACTGCAAATCTTCCCCCAGACTGAAACGGTTGCTACAGACCGCAAAAAAMWATGGTAGAAATCTKCTTTTATCGGATGAGAATCTTGGCGATCGATTCTCCCCGGCATTGCGGGATGTCATTGATGATAATGACTGGGATGTCACTGTTATTGTAGTATATAGACGCATACATCAGTGGCTTGTGAGTTGGTATAATCAGATCAATAAGACTACAAACAAGGATTCGAACGGCAACATACTCTTTGATAAAAATGGCAACGCCTATAGAAAAGAGCACACAGTATGGCCCGACAAAGGAGGATCTCATATTCCCGCCTTTTCTACGTGGTACAAAGAGTTTACTCAAAACTGGGATCCATCTGAATTCGTGGAGAAGCAYCGAACCATTGAATTCATAAACGCATACAATTCATCTTTTAGCAACGTGGTCGTGCACAATATGCATGAAGACGGCGATATGGTGAAAAATTTCATGTGCAATAGCGTTCCAGACGCCCACCATTGTTGCAACCGCCTGAAGTACGACTCGAATAGATCACCAAGAGATAAAAACATGTCTGTAAATTTGAATATCGATATCCTTGCCGTTAAAGCGAGAGAAATTGGTGCAATGAAGAAGAGTATTTCAAGGAAAAGGGCTGTTTCGGAGATCGAACGGTATACTAAGGTATTCAATAAGCGGATCCCGCTCAAATGTGACAATGATGTAATCAGCGAAATCAAGAACTGGCTTTTAGAGAGYGAGAAAGCTGTCTTTCATGAGACGTGGTCGGATCAACAGACATCGGATTTGGAAGATACGTTTGMCGCGTATCTCCCAAGTGGAAAATTGTGCGATGTTGATTTCGAAAATATCTTCAATGATGAGCAATGGGTRGGCTTTTTCAAATCACTTGGATAATTTTTTTTCGCTAGCCAATATCTTTATTGCTACCAACAGTKTTCGAGAAAGCGCATGACGCTCAACACAGATTCAAGAGTGACACCTTTTCTCTCCGGGTGATGAYATCAGACGTTAGAAGCTATATTCAAGTGCCTGGCATGACWTAAACCCGAAATGTGATAGATCGAACTCGTGGCTATTTCCTGATATATATTCCTTGAATACAATCAATCTCGTGGAGAGATTATATGCTATACGATGTTGTCGTTGAAAATGTTATTGCTGGCTTCGACACTTGGGCAAAGAAGWAGTAGTATTTCTCGCTTCTGGGAAAAACGGGAGTTCTTRCCCTATTTGCTATTTGTAGACGACTACGAGTATCTGTGTATTTGTTCAACAATTGAATTAATCTTTCTCAAATTAGAAATCAAATTAATTTTTGGTACGTACCTTACATCGAATGTACGATAGTACTATACCGTACATACGTACCTACTACTAGTATTTTTCAAGCAAACGTACCGCTATCTTACGGCTAATATGTACGGTACCATTACTTGTTACAGTAAGATTGAGTCCCTTTTCAAAGTAAAGCAATCACGAGGGTGCCTCCGCACTCACTCGTGCAGACTTCCAGCACTTTTGAAATTGCACCCGCGATGAGCGCCTTTTCCATGAGCCTGCAGCTGTTTCGGACCACGCACGTTTGTATGCACAACCTCCAATCATCACGACCGCACAAAGTGACGCGGAGAAAGAAATCTGAAACCTACGAAAATCCAAAACCGACGAACTCGAAATTTCTATTTWGCTGTACCTTAATACACTACAACGTTCGCTAACCCTTCGTCAGACACACATCCGTTACAATATCTTTGACAACGACATCAAGAGATTYCGACAAACAAGATAGTGCGGCACTTCACATAAGACCAAACAATTCAACAATTCACAATGCGTTTCTCCACAGCAATCGCCTTTGTCGCCGCGGCWACTTTGTCGTCCAGTAACGCCTTTGCTCCYGTTCAGCAACACCGCCGATCCACTCTTGCCCCTCTCGCGGCAACCGTMTCCGCCCCCGCGGACACCTCCGTCTTTTTGACGGCGGAGACCGCCAAGGCTTGCACCGACCTTGCCGGGAGCCCCACCTTTGCCTATTCCCTCGATAAACTCCAGGAATCCGCCGATGCCTGCCTGGCCTTCCCCAACGCCTACGGATTGACCGTCCGATACGCCATGAAGGCCTGCCCCAACTCGGCGATCCTCAAGTTTTTCTCGTCGAAGGGCATCCACATCGATGCGTCTTCGGGATTCGAGGTCAAGCGCGCCATGGACGCCGGAATTCCKGCCGAGAACATCAGTCTCAGTACGCAGGAGCTCCCCGCAAACTTTGCCGATTTGATCAAGTTGGGTGTCAAGATCAATGCATGGTAAGCGCAAGTCTTGATTGTCTCTTTCGCAAAGAAGCAAAAGGGAGGGCAAAAGCAGATTAGCCCTAATCACAATTATTGGCCCTCGAATATTTTTCATGTCTGCATGGTGCACGAAGGACGAAAGAAAAAAAACATCTTTATTTTGTCACAAATAAACCATGTCGACCCGAAAATTCTTTCCGAGAAAATATTTTGCGTTTGCATGCAYTGCTGGAATTCTGATTATTTTTGTTCTCTTTGTTTCTAGCTCCATCTCCCAAGTTGAACGCATTGGTAAGGCCTTCGAAGGAACCGGCCAAAAGGTTGGAATTCGTGTYAACCCCGGAACCGGTTCCGGAGGATTTTCGTCGTCGACTTCTGGGTTCTCCAAAACCAATGTCGGTGGACCAGCCTCCTCCTTCGGAATTTGGTTTGGCTTCATCGAAGACGGAACCGTTCCGGACATTGTTGCCAAATACGGTCTCACAGTAGAGCGAATCCACACACACATTGGATCGGGCAGTGACCCCGCCGTCTGGCAGCAGGTCGCATCCAAATCGTTGTCCTTCTGCAAGGTTTGGTCGACCGTCGAAAGACTGAACCTCGGAGGTGGATACAAGGTCGGACGTGTAGAGGGCGAGGTCACGACCGATCTGCAAAAGATTGGAGGACCCGTTGCGGACGCATTCCGTGACTTTGCCAAAGAAAACGGCCGAGAATTGCATTTGGAAATCGAGCCCGGAACCTATTTGGTCGCGATGAGTGGAGCCTTGGTTTCTACCATCCAGGACAAGGTGGAGACAACTGGTGACGATGGCCRCACCTTTTTGAAACTCGATTCGGGTATGACCGACGTCCTCCGTCCTTCTCTGTACGGAGCTATTCACCCGATGACCATCCTTCCCGCATCCGGAAAATCGGAAGACATTGGATCCGAAACCGAAGACGTCATTGTCGTTGGACATTGCTGTGAGAGTGGAGATTTGATGACACCTAAGCCAGGTGAGCCCGAAGATTTGGCAGAACGAACTCTGCGAAAGGCCGAGATCGGAGATTTACTCGTCATGGATGGGAGCGGTGCCTACTGCGCTGGAATGAGCACCAAGAACTACAATTCCTTCCCCGAAGCACCGGAAGTTCTGGTGGACTTCGACGGCAAACCACACATTATCAGAAAACGTCAACCATTAGAAGAGATCTACAAGAACGAAATGGATGTTCCAGAGGGAATCTACTAAATATGGAGGAAAACAATAATAGAATGATGCACGATCCATCCAAGGGAAAGAATAACTAGATTAATCATTGATCGATTTTTGAAACAAAGTGTTATATGAAGCTACATTTTTCTAGCRCACTTGCAAAGTAGTCAGGCTAAGACAGTTTGAATCACTGGAGCGATCGATCAAATATTTGACCAAGACAATTTCTCAAAAAAATACAGCCTTGTGACCTCTTCACTTGACTCCTTCAAGCATCAACCAGTCATGTCCATCAAATTTTTACATCCATCCTGCAGGTCCAGGGCAACAGATTGAATTGATTCCCCCAACAATTTCAGGTTTTGAATTGACAAACGTTTCTAAATCAGACTCAAATAAAAATCAGAGCAAATCAAAAAGTTTGTGGTGTTGCTTCAGAATGATTTGGTTACCCCTGCTAATTTTCTCAAATCCATTTTTCAAGTTACTGATTGATAAAAGTGGATAAATATTTTCAAACTGAAAGGTGCAAAAGGTTTTATTAGTACAATTTCTGATCCTTTGTGGGCTATTTATCAGGTCAAGTTCTGTTCCTTTGTGAACTACTACTACTGATGTCAGATGAAAATCACCAGAGAGAATCAAGTTGGTGTCTCTTGTGAGATTTTGGAGGCCCATTTTATTCTTAGATCAAGAATGAATTGGCTTTATATGAT
>CAACVS010000647.1:194025-260817 GCA_900660405.1 Pseudo-nitzschia multistriata | reverse complement strand
TGTTATGAAACTCGTAGCAATAGGGAAAAAATAATATTAAAACAGCCATTAGTACTAGCAGCTTCTTACGGTGGTAGTAGTTACACTGCTACTACCAACAGTAGTTGTAATATGTGGGTGTTAGTAGCCACAAAGTAGTAACAAGGTAGACTACTACTAGTAATGTTGTATATGTGGGTGTTAGTCGTCACAAAGCAATGTAGTACTAGTACTAGGAGAGGGGAAATAGGAGAGCAGTACAAGTAGTAGTAGTAGTACTAGAAAATGAGAGCGTGGGGGGGAGAAGATTAGTCCAAGCTCAAGAATGAAAGAATGGACAACAGCAAAGGGGTACGTATTATTACTAGTAGTAGTAGTAGTTGTAGAACTCAGTACTAATAAATACTCAGTAGTATTGTATGTACTACTACTACTAGTACTAGTCTTTCCAAGACAACGTTTATTTAGCTCGTCAAAAAGTAAGTCGTCTGTTGAGTCACGCGTACAACAAACGCAAGCAGCAAACACAKACCGGGGGTTTAGTACGAAATGCGAATAATGCACGACGCAAGCAGTAAAAAAATAACCGTACAAAGAAGGTGTCAACTGTTAACTTCCCGAAAGAACATTTTTTGGCGCGCATTGTATGTGTTGCATTCGGACCAACCAGCAAGAAATCTCCCAATCATATTTTGCTGCCGTTGGATATTGTCCAAAATTGAGACAACGCACGCGCCTGCAGTGCCTCTGGGACGGTTGGATTTGGGAATGATACGCTCGCATCGATGCATATCACGCATCACTTGAGCGTCGCAAAGATCGGAAGCAGCATTGCCAAAAAAACAGGGTTTCTTCCCTGCTGCTGCAGAGTATCGTAGAGTACAGTRCAGAAACAGTAGTGTGCCGAACGGACTCGCGTTCCGTCCCTTGAGCTTGCTTGCCGTACCGTACGGTACGTTACTTCAGGGATTGAATCGAAGACAACATCAACGAAAYGAAGCACTCTGCTTCTTGTCACCAAAAAACGAAACACCGCCCAACAGGCATTACGGCATACAAGCAAGTCACTGGTCTCACTTTTCCCCAACACGGAATTGTGGACCAAAGGACGGTTGTTGCTTTGGGTAAGCGCCGCAGTATTAWAGAAGATCAATAGTTGCAAAACAGAGCCTGGTTTCGTAGCTAGTTTGTATTGTTGTTGTGTTTACACAGCACGATAGCTCCCAGAAACATCCAAGCCGACCCGAGCTGATTCGTTGCCACGGAACTGGTAGTGTGACACAAAGYATCTCGGTACCAAATGCCTTCGGCTATATTCCGCCGACTGGAAGAACCGGCGGAGGAATTCCTGTCGTCKAAAGCCAAAGTGGTTGAGGCGACCAGCACGGAYTCCTCTCTCACGGGAATGAACAGCGTTTCCGATCGAACGGTACACACGTCAGAAACCGAAGAAAAACGGTTGCTGTCGACCGAAGACGTTCCCGAGCTGGTTCCGGAGGAAAGCGATGCCCCGATTGCCATCGAATCCAAAAACAAACCACACGAGAAAGAGAAGCAGGCTGCAGCAATGCCTCCCCTGAAAACCGAGAAGACSCCYGWGCGTGCTCCTTCTTCGGGCGCTGTTGCGAATGGGTCGAGCACACCGATCACTCCAGATCCACCAGTATCGATGGATATGAAAAAGGAAGAGAACAAGGTGAACGAATCCAATAAACTGCCAAAGGGAACCGGTGGCGCCAAGGATCGCGAACAAGGAACMAAACCGCATTCGAAGGAAGGCAAGGAACCCGAGGCCACAAGTGCCGGATCTCGTTCCAAAACGGAGAAGGCGCCCACCAAGTCCAGCCGGCGACACGGTCACCRCAGCAGCTCCCGTCGGGAGCGAAAGCGCCCGGAAGACGACGAGTCTTCCTCAGACGACGATTCTTCCTATTTTGCCACCCATCTCCCGAGCCCCAAGAGTGGGCGGAGTTTTTCCATTTCCAGCAATGCAAGCCACGCCTCGGCGCCCGCCGGATCCAGCCTTTTTCAGATCAACAAGCAGGGRAGCGATGCTTCCCTCTCGTTCTCGGACGAAAGCGAAGACGACCACGATCCCAGAAAGGCTAAGGATCGTATCCTGCAGCCCATGGAAGGTGGGGTTCACTTGTCTCCGGTGGTGCACCCAAATAGGTCTGTTGTGGACATGAATCTCTACCCCCAGCGAATCACCCGAATGCACTCTGTGAGTTCTCTGGTTAGTTCTGCTAGTAGCGACAACAACAGGGAGGTCGATTACGATTCGGGCAGTGGCGAGGGCGAAGAGAGCAATCGCAGGCGAACTTATACGGGAGACGACAGTATTAACTCGAGCCTTCCGAGTGTTGCCAGCACCGGGCCCGAARCGATGCATCRAGGCATGGACGTATCGGCTCGCGAGGGAGGCTACTATGTGCAGGGTTCCCCTCAGCAATCCCGYCAGCCGGCGTACATGAACCAATCCCCCGGGCTCGTCCCAGTCTTTTACTCTCAGCAACCAATGACAAACCAGCAAATGATGGCGTGGGCAACCACACCGCCCAGCGACAGTGAATTCGAATACAGCCGATCGAGCAGCACAAACAATGCYTCCCATGCGTACTGGAAATCCATGGCGTCTTCCCATGGCTCAAAAAGTGGAATCCAGTCGGACAAATCCTTGGCGAGCCTCGTATACAGCGAAGACGACGATATTTCCAAGAAACCCGTGGCTAGGAAAGCATGGTCCTCGGGGTCCGCTACTGGAAAGCAGGCTTCGAATCCGGGAGCTTCGGGTGGAAGGAGTAGTGGCAACCSAAAGGGAAACGGACTCGGCGGTGGYAGTGGCGGCAACACGRGAGAAACTCCATCGGRTCGCCCCGGAGGAAACCCAGGCAGTGGCTSCCAGGGAGCGACCGGCGATGCCGAATCAAAGGGCATTTCTGCAACTGATGGAGGATCTACAGAGAAGATYGCGGTCCCGAGCACACCTACCGGTCGCCAGACCTTTACGGTGTACTGGCAACGTTGGATTATGCTCTTTTACATGTCGGTCTTGAATCTTTTGTCGGACTGGACCTGTTATTCGGTGGCCCCTATCTCGCTTTTGACGGAAGAAGCCTTTGGAAACATCGACCCAGAACGACTGGTCGTTGTGTTTCTAGGCGCCAACGCAATCGGTACTGCTTGTGAGCCCATGCTTCTTGCCCGGCTGGGTCTCCGGCGCACCGTTTTGTTGGGATCGTTGCTCCTCATGATTGGAAGCATTRTCAAGAGTGGAGGGCTGCCTCCAATCATGGAGCCAAGCYTCGAAAAAGGTCACGCAGAATCGAGTTTGTACCTCGGATTTTTTATTGTCGGTCTTTCGCAACCTCTCTACCAGTGCACCCCCGCWTTGCTTTCGGCGTCCTGGTTCCCAGAGGAGGAGCGTACAATGGCGACCGGTGTTGCTCTGAATGCAAACCAACTTGGAATTGGGTTTGCCTTTGTTTTTGGGTGCTTGTTGGTCTCGAAAGCCGACGACATCCCGGGCTATTTTGGGCTTCTCAGCCAGATTTCAACGCTTTGCTTCATTGGTACGCTGATCCAGTTCGACGATGCTCCGCCAACTCCTCCTTCGGCTTCGGCACGYGTCATGAAAGGGAACCTGAATTTCAAGATACCTCAGTTTGCCGATCGGCAACTCAAGCGATACTTTTCGAGCAACCTGTCGAATCCAAAACCCAAATCACACGCCCCGAGTCCCGCTGCCAGCAGTTTCCCCCCCGAGGARGAGAAGGAAAAATACAGACGATCGTCCAAATCCAAAAAGTCCGGCCGATCGTCGTCGGGAGGCAATCGTGGGGGCTCGGCGAGAAGACGAAAYTCTGCACAAAAGTTTCAAACCGCAAATGCAGAAAACGGATTGTCTGCTCCTTCGAATGCGCATTATGGGTCTACTAGAGAGGCAATGGACGAAGTGGCGAGGACGAATGCGGAGCTRGAATCTCTCATTCCAGTTGCGCAGGCGCCCTCGCCGGCGCCCATGTCCGGAAACCCGACGGATTCGGATGCAGATCTAGGTGCTCCCAACCGAGAGGATGCAAATCCYGAAAGTKCACCCGGTCTGAATGCCGGTGCGAATCCTCCGGGTCAGATGCCAATGGGTCCGCCTTATCCBGGTCAGATGCCCATGCCTTACCATTACGGTTATCCACCCGGTGCGTATCAATACCMCCCCTACATGGATCCAAGGATGATGGAACAAATGCACCAACAAGCCTACATGCAACAGCAGATGTACTACCAKCAGCATCCAATGCAACAGCCACCGATGGGACCGCCGGGAGGAGCACCACCGATGGGTGGGTATTATCCACCACCKCCCCAAATGATGATGAACCCCTACTCGYACCAGCACCATTTCCCTCCAACTCTTGCGGAWTTTGATCCCCAAAGGAATGCCTACGACATCGATGCCTATGGCGAATACGGTGCAGAGCCTACCGTCACCGTTACGAACCATCACTTGGATATTGATATTCGCGACGATCAGGTTGTCAGATCTCTGCACGCTTGCATGATTCGACAAGGCTTCAGCCACGCTCTTGCCGCGTTTACTGTTTCYGGAATCGTAATCAATACCCTGTCGACGTACATGGACTATCTCGTTCGTCTGAACGGAGCCCCAAGGTCCTACACCGGTATTGTTGGAGGAGCCTTTCAGTTTGCAATCATGGTTTCCAGTTTGATTATGGGAAAACAAACCGATAATACCAGGGCTTATTACTCCGTGACCACCGGTATGCTTGTCTTGGGAGCCTTTGGTCTTGCGGAGTGTGGCGTCAGTTTAGATTCGAATCGAGGAGGTGATTTGCGTTGGTCGTTGCTCTTGGTGGCTGTCYTAGTTGGGCCACTCCAGCCCATTTCCACAGAACTCGGAGTGGAAGTTGCTTATCCGTTGAGTGAGAACACCGTTCTCGTCATCCAGCAGCTCTTTTCCAATCTCTTGAGTGCCATTTTCATTCCGTTCTTCAAGTCTTTGAAAGACATTGGAACATCATCGATTGAAGACGGTGAAATCGTYGAGCGTCCGGAGTACACCTTTTCGTTTTACCTATTGATTGTTCTCCACACTCTTGTCACGGTGTATTTTGCTACCTTCAACGGCAAGTATCTCCGATACGAGCACGAATTGCAGAAAAAGGAGGAAGAAGAAGCAGAGGTTGCCAGGCTCAACGGGGGCGAGCATCAGCAGCAATCCGTCCATCCGTTGTACGCAAATCAAGCTGSAGTGCCCTCTCAGCAATATAGCAGCTACCAAGGAGGGGAACAGCAGCCGCTGATGTCTCAGAACGTCTAATRAGTTTAGCTCAAAATAATRATAATGAAATKAATTCTTTTTTCGAATTGTGCAAATCGAATACGTATTTAGCTGTGCATCACACGTGCTGACTACCAGTAATAGTATATCGTCATGGTACCAATCCTTTCATTATACTTCATGAAAAGCAAACATTTCACTCTAGCTCTTTTTCATTTGGTCCTTTCGTCAAGAGTTTGTAAGAGTACGCTTTATGTTTTCTGTTGGGTAAACTCTTTAGTTACTCTTCCGAGCAAAAGGAAGAAYCAATTATTGGCATCATGTTACCATTCATCGAAAGGATGTAGAGTATACAAACAGAATATTTTGACACTTATGAAAGCACCAGTGGTTTAGTGGTAAAATCCAACGTTGCCATCGTTGGGCCCCGTGTTCGATTCACGGCTGGTGCATGTGACATTGTGGCCGAGCGGTCTAAGGCGCAACGTTAAGGCCGTTGTCTTAATTGGCGGGGGTTCGAATCCCCTCGAWRTCAYCTTTTGCCCGATTTCCCCGTCTSCYGACTTTTTTCATGCACAAATTGCTGTAAAACCTTTSCAATCGTCTGTTCTTTTACCGGTACGGGACTCTTTCGTGCGGAATGAAAAAGATGCATCTCTCGAATCATTTGTCATTTTTCTTCTTTCGAGATCTATTTTGACCCYGCCGCGCGCCGAAGAGCCAAACTCGTCCAATCAAAAACACCCACTAACATGCGAGAAAAAACAATGGCCACAAACCTAGGGTTCGGTTATTTCCATGAAAACCTTTACGACAGAGAAGGGAACGGAACGGAACTGAACGATACTCTACGATAAGAGCAACGAGCAACGAGCAACGAGCAACGATCACAGTCACACTCGCGACGACAAGACCGCCCAAGAGTTTGGTTTCTCTTTTCCAAAACAAAACGTTCTACACATTCACTCTAAGACAGGAGCCAAAAATAGTGGAAAGCACAATAAAAAGTAGCGAGGACAATGAGCGCAGACGACAATGATTACATCGACGTTTCCGTCGCCCAGGACGGGGGTGTCCAAAAGAAGATCCTCCAAGCGGCACCCGAAGGAGCCAGAGGTCCCCCACCCAATGGAAACGAAGTAGAAGCCCATTACACCGGTGCGTTTCTTCTTTATCGGGAAAAGATTCAATCATGGAAAAATGTCGATTCAAACAATTCTGAATGTAATGTGTTTGCCTTTGAATTTTCTTCTTACCCCAACTTMTACGCCGTCGTGTTTTTGCTCTTTCTCAAATCCATCTCAAATCTAATTCAAATCATCAAACGATTAATCAACTATGGAATGCGGTTTTTCCCATGAAAACTGAACTATCTTACTGATATTTTTTAGGAACACTGGCTTCGGACGGAAGCAAATTCGATTCGAGCCGTGATCGTGGCAAGCCTTTCAAATTTACCATCGGCCAGGGACAGGTCATCAAGGGATGGGACGAGGGATTTGCTAGCATGAAGGTCGGAGAAAAGGCCRTTCTCAAGATCMGATACGATTATGCGTACGGAGAAACCGGATCGCCTCCCACAATCCCCGCCAAAGCCGACCTGTTTTTCGATGTGGAACTGCTTGGATTCAAAGAAAAACCCAAAGAGCGATGGCAACTATCGCCGCAAGAACGAATCRCCGAAGCCGAAAAGATGAAGGCCGCTGGCACAGAATTTTTCAAAGAAAAGCGATTCGAGGAAGGAGCAGCTCAATACGAGGAATCCGCTCTCTTTGCAGTCGAAGAAGGAATTTCTGGAAACGACATACCGGAAGRYGAACGCCARCTTTATGTCAGTTGTTTTGGAAACGCTGCCATGTGTTACATCAAACTCAAATCCTGGCCGGATGCTATCCGAACCTGCGACAAGGTMTTGGAAATCGATTCGGAAACYACTTCGAACATCAAGGCTCTTTACCGTAGAGGACTCGCCCGCATGCACCTTGGATTGTACAAGGAAGCGAAGGCCGATCTTATGGACGCTTACAAAATCGACAACAGCAACAAGGACGTTAGAAAAGCCATTAAGCAACTTAAGGAGGCATCCCAGAAAGCAAAGAACAAGGAAAAAGCAGCCTTTGGTGGCATGTTTGGTCGCGTCGAGGGAGGGTTTTACGGCGACAAGAAGGGGCCACTCATTCCGAACGCCAAGGRYGACAATCCGCATGTCTACTTCGACATTCGACACGGAGAMAAGAATCTGGGCAAGGTTGTTATGCAGCTTTACGCGGAYATCACGCCSAAGACAGCTGAAAATTTCCGCTCTCTSTGCACGGGTGAAAAGGGAGAGGGAACGCTAGGAAAGCCATTGCATTTCAAGGGATGCGGATTCCACCGCGTCATCAAGGATTTCATGATCCAGGGAGGCGACTTCACCAGTGGAGACGGSACCGGTGGTGARTCGATTTACGGAGAAAAATTYGCCGACGAAAATTTTGTGATCAAGCACACAAAGGCCGGCCAATTGTCAATGGCCAATGCCGGACCCGGAACCAACGGTTCCCAATTTTTCATCACCTCGAAGGACACGCCCCATTTGGACGGAAAGCACGTCGTCTTTGGGCACGTTGTGGAGGGAATGGATATTGTTCGACAAGTCGAGGATGTCTCTGTCGGAGCCAATGACCGACCTGAGGTTGAGGTCGTGATCGAGGACTGTGGTCAAATGCCAGCGGACTACAAGGAGCCGGCAAAATGTYAGAAATCCTGTTGCGGAGCTTAGTACACTTTGTGCAACCGAAACGAACGCGATTAGCTACTGAATCATGTTTTGTAAGCCCACTAGATTAGTACTYAAGTATTAGTAACTCCGTATAGAGTTTGGCCGAGAATCCATTATAATTTAAACGATACCAAAAATTAKTTGAGTAAGAGTTGGTTACTTTCGAAACGGCACCTTTCTCTGGGAATGAAGCAAAATTTGCCTAAAATTTGCCGTACATTTTCCGACGAAGATTATGAAAYGTAAGAATATGATATGAATTGACAGACGAAAATATGGCCTTACAAACATTTTCTTTTACGTTAAGATGCAGACCTACTAGTAATGATTCTTGAAAGCATGAAACAAAAATCCAGTTTCTGTCAGATAGGCGCCATCAATTTCATGTCGGAAACTAACTGGGGTGGTTTTAATCGAACGAGTCCTTTTTTCTTGCGCGAACGCTTCACGACTAACGATTTTCTTCTCTCGTACGGTACACTAGAAGAGAGAACTACGTACTCGTACGGTAGAAATACGAGTTCTCATGCGAAATCGCAACGATTTTTCTCTCATTATCGATTTCGTGAACAAAAAGATAATCGTAAGCGCYTACTCGTGATTTAGAATCACACTAGGAACGCAATCATAATGTGGTATTCATCTTCCTTCGCAATAKTAGCAATATCGAATCAAATTTACTATTCAAAATTACTTACTGTGAGTAGAGTTGTGTTCTCTTTATCTTGATTTCCAGTTCCCTCTTTCCTCCATCAAACACCTTCGTACTGCTATGGATCATCATCGGAACGCAACTCGGGATAGYCAGGGAGATATCTCGAAGAAGACGAAGAAGCAGCGCATTGGTGGTAGTAACAACGGAAGATTCAATGTCGTATGCGCGARCAACAGTGCTAGATATCATTGTCATTCTTCGGGTAGATCCGTTTCGAGTGCCGCTTCTCGCTCCAGCAATGCCCGCAATCGTCTTCGACGCCGACAMAATCTCGGCATTGCAAGCAGYAGTAGCAGCAACCGCAATCATGCCGGTGGTCGCAGCCGCTGTAGCCGTCGTAGCAATTCGTGCATTATGCAAGGAAATGCCTCGTCGTCATCTCCCCATATTCTTTGCGCGATTGGAGAGAACCTAGCTCGGGAAACCTGCGTYGTGTCCCTGGATTTGTCGGCTCCCTTCTTGCTCAATGTCACCAAGCAGAGCAATGGACAGAGTTATTCGGAAACAATTGCCTATTTGTCGGTCTTGTGCCCGGACGAGGTCTTGATGAACGAAGGCCGCTATCATTCTCCCCTCGCCCGCAAAGTCCTCCAGCACTTCGATGTTCAACGAAAGCATCAGCAGCAGCAACAGCAAWACGACTCGATGGYAACAGGATCMACGGGAGAGACAGGGCAAGCTGCTATCTCTTCCGAGGAAGAGGCGACCGTTGTCAARTTCATTTCGCGGTCCTACTTTGACCAAACCAAGGGGGCCGATCTTCTCCGACGACTCGCAAGGCAAGACACATACGATTCTACTCTAGTGGAAGAATACATTTTGCTGTCCAGCTGCCATGCGGTTCTTCATTATACGCAGCTTACCCTTGGGGCTGTGACCTTTACCAGACATTCTCTGGATGTTCGAGTACACACAGGTGGTCACAACAACCACCGAATGGAAATAGATCGCTCCACCTTGCTGCAGTTGGAACTGTTGACAAATAACAGCCACATGGCAACMGCAGGATCATCCATGTCCAATCACCGCAAGCATTCGCTCATTTCGACCATGGATTGTACAAAAACTAGCGTTGGACATCGATTGCTGCGAACGACTCTAATGGCGCCACCAAGCAGGTACGTTAGATAAACCGACTATTGCCCATCGTCCGATGCGAATGAATCATTTTAGTCCCTCCAATTTCGAATGCTCATCGATCAGATGCTAAAAAATGCGGATTCATAGCAAGCTTTCGTCGTTCTTGGTTCTCATTTGATATTCCGCTTTTACTATTTTTCTCCAACGCACCACAGACTAGATACTATAACGGCACGGCTAGATCTAGTTGATACATTTCTACACAACGAAGATCTGTTTTACGCGACGCTGCAACAACTCCAGAATCTAGCTAGTTTGGATAATATGCTAACAAACATCGTTGTTGTTCCTTCGAGGAAGCAACAGGAACAACTACAGCAACGAAAGCAACATCAAGAGAACAGGGGAGGATTTGGAATTTCTTCGACTTCCGCTTCAACCAGTAATAATAATGCTTCGAGCCACCTAGCAGTGCCGTTAGCACCTRCTGCAGSTCCTGCCACGGGCAAGAGCAATGCTGCGAATGCGCGCATCGCCAGCAAGGGTATWTCTGCGTTGGTCTGCATCAAGTCTACACTAGCATTCATTCCCGTCCTCGCATCGATCCTGAAAAATCACATGGAGCGCATCGAAAACGAAAGCAAGAGCAGAGATACGGAAGCGCAACGGAAACAGCAGCAGCAGCAGCAACAAAACAACAGAGAAAGAATTGAGGAAAACGAACAAGAAGCAAGGGACGAAGCTTCCATTGCTACCGCCAAAACTAGTTTGTTGATAGGTCTAGGCGTGGGCAAAGGGCACGGATCAAACGCTTCCATTGGTTCGTATCCGTCCTCCGATTCCTCAAGCAAAGACCACCAGCTGCTTCGTGCCATAATATTTGCGCTAAGGCAACCAGAATTGTGCATTGTTCGGAATGCCATTGACGAGGCTTTTACCGAAAGTACGTCATATACCCGTAATGCCAATGCGATGAAGCATCAGGAATGCTTCGCCCTCAAAAGCTCTGATGACAATGGAATGATGGACGTTCTTCGAAAGGTACGTAAGCACAACAAGAACAATTCATAACTCTTTGTTTTAAAAAAATTGTGACTTCAACTTACAAAATCTGGTTACCCCTTTAAAAATATCAAGGCTTTTCTAAGCAACGTGGACGATATTTACAAAAAAGCCGACGAGTATGCCGAGATCCACGGAATCTCCCACGTGGCTGTCAGGTATTCCGCAGCGAGGGGGTACTATCTATCGCTGCCCCTCGAAATGGCATCTAACCTGCCCAATGAATTCATTCAGCCATCCAAGTCGGGAAAACATATATACTGCACTACCGAGGAGGTTCAGTCCCTCAACACCCGATCCCAGGACAATATCCAAGACTTGTTGATTCTTACTCACGAAAGAATCCAGGAGGTCCTCGACGTGGCTAGGTCTAAGTACGATGCCCTGGCTCGTCTGTCGGATGCTGTCGCTCTTTTAGACCTCTGCCACAGCTTTGCTGACAAAGTCACGCTGAGCAAACTCCCTTGGGCACGCCCGTTGCTAACCGATGGAGCAGTACCAGCGGCTGAATCAACCGAAACCAGCGACGAGGGTGACGATCACATCAGCGCAGTCCCTCCTGCTGCCAACCCAGGGGAGTCCTATGCGATTGCTATTTGCAACGGAAGATACGGAATCGACGTGGATGATTCAGTCTTTCCTTCCGACGGTGGGCCTGGAGAATGGRTTGCAAACGATACTTACGCAAGCTTGTCCAAAAATCTAACTATTATTTCAGGAATCAACGGAAGTGGAAAGTCTACATATCTCAAACAAATCGCAATCATTGTTCTTTTAGCGCATTGTGGAAGCTACGTGCCCGCAGAAGAAGCCTTGATCCCCGTAAGTTTGTACCGTGCTAGCTGATAGAATAGATTGTTTCCGTAGTGCTACGATCAGAGRCGTCATCCAACCATATTCTATTTATCTCGTCGATTTCATATTCCACTCTGATATTATTCACAGCTCACCAACCGACTCTGTGCTAGGATGATGACTGCGGATGATCAAGGTAACGAGTACAAAGCAATTACTGACATTTATTGCTTTCTTTTCGAGACATGTTCTCATTTCAGTTTTTCGCTTTTGCTTTTTTTTTCGATTCCATTCGTTTCTTCTTTACAGAGAACAACATATCATCTTTCATGTTAGAAATGAAAGAGGTTGCTTTCATATGCAATAATGCGACTTCYCGGTCTTTGATCCTTCTAGATGAGCTAGGCAGGGCCACTAGTAACGAAGATGGAGTAGCCATTGCATGGGCTGTTGCAGAGAGTCTCCTGGCCAAGGGTGCCATGACCTATTTCGTCTCCCACTACCCACAGATGAGCCAAATGAGCCGTGCCTACCCTGCTGTTCAGAATCAGCACCTCATAGCGTCAATACCAGATGACGGGAACGGAGAAATYGAATATAGCCACAAGATAGGGATCGGGCCGTGTGATGCAACATCGAGTTATGGCGTAGAAATGGCTCTTTCTTGTGGCTGGCCATCTGATGTTGTCCAACAGGTAAGTATCGAAGACTCTCCACTATTTGCTGCATTTCTCCGAAACAAAGCTTCTCATTCAGAATTTCTTTGTGAAGGCGCGAAGCATTGAAAATAGTCTCAAGGAMAAACTTGCAGAATCTCCTCTTTGCGGCGAAGACACAGATATCGAGACAGAAATCCGTCATAAGAAAACATTGAAAGAAACGACTCGGAGACTGGTCGATTGCGTTACCACAGATTGTGAACCATCGTTGGAGTCCCTGCGCACAGCTCTCCAGGCAAGTATTTGCATGAACGAGTTTGGAAAGAGTCATTATCTACTTCGCACATCGATCTCAATTCTTTCCCATCTCTTTTTGCGAAGGCCTTGAAGGTTGCCACACTAGAAGCGGTTCCAGAATCAGCTATTGCAAGATTGTTGACCGGAAATAGCAACGATGATATAGAAAACACTCCGGCCTAGYTTTCAACAGAAGAGCATGGTTGAAACACATTGATCCTTGAGTCGGAGATTAGGCGTTCTCTATATCTTTATTTTAATCACGAGCGGAAGACTCGAACCGGGGGAAGTTCTACTTCTTCGTATGTTTCGGTATCTTCAACGGAAACTGCGAGGTCGACAAAGGAGGCCGAGGAGATAGATACCGTAGCCGCGCTATCATCGCTGGCCACTGGGCCATCCCGAGAAAATTCTTCGTCGAATTYTGCCCCAGATTGTACAGCTTCCTCAATAACTTTCCATATGCTCTTGTTCAAAAGTTCTTCATCGTCCTCATGCAAGAAATTAGCGTATATCATAATGGGCCCAATAGAAATATTRGAAACCTGAATAGCGTCGGGGTCTTCGGCATGCGCCTTTTTCTGAATTCTTCTGAGGAGGCGCCGGACGGTCAGTCCACCTGCCTTCGCCGCCTTCTTTCCTTCTTTGATGTTTATTTGGTCCCACAGCGTGTGGGTTTCTCCTCTCACGCCGGGAAACTCCTCGGCAGGAAGGGGAGAAGTGAAGGCAAAAAACGGGAGTGCGAGGTTGATGAAGGCGTTTCTATAGCGATTCAACGGCATTCCCTGCGTCAGCTTCACCAGTTCGATGCACGAAAGAGCCGATACAAAGGCGGTGGTCGTGATCATCGCTGGCACGATTTTYCCCGCCACCTTGCGGGTTTCCATGGCGTCTACCGGGGCGATTCCGTAGCAGATGGCACGGAGATTGCTAGCAGCGGTRATGAAAGCAATGTGGTCGTTCGACTCGTCGTCCTTTTCAAACTCGGCCGGGGACAGGGATCGTGGTGCCGCTTGGTCACTCGAGGAAAGCCCTTCGAGCGGGGACAAAAGACCCTGGATTTTCGATCGCTTGGTTGTTTCGGAGTCCTCTTCCTTTCGGGCAGCGTTCTCGTTCTCGGTGGCATGAGCGAGGGCCTSCATTGCTGTCTCGCGCGAAACGATCCCGGCGTTTTCCCGGGAATCCGATGGAATCCCGGCGTACGTCTCGTACCGAAGCCGGGAAGCGCTTCGAACAAAGTCGATCATGTTCTTGTTGATCTCTTCTCTTTGGGATGCGGCGCCCTCGGCCGCCTGTTCCTCTGGGTCCAGCGAGAACGACAGCGGTTGCGGCGGCTTTCTCGATCCAGACCAGAAGCGTTCTCCGTCTTCGTCCAGCTTGTCGAGGGGGTGTTCCAGAAGGAGTTCCTCGATGGCGGTTTGAAACAATTTTTTCCCCAGCGCAACCGCCCACTCGATGGCCTTTTGCTCGAGGAGRGCTTCGTTGCCGGCTCCGTTGTCCTCTCCGTGCAGCACCGCCAGGTCCTCCGCGAGCTCCCTGGCGGCTTCCAGGGCAGCCTCGTCGCCCAGCTCCTCGTCCAGCGCACCGGCCAGCCCCCCGGTGCCCGAGCCTGCGAACAGCKGCGCGTACTGGTTSGCCTGCACGGGCCTCCGCACAAAGAGGCCGTCGAAGAGGTCCCGGCCCCACTGGATCGTGTGCGAGATGGCGTAGGGAAAGTTCTTGAGGGTGCACACCGGGATCGCCGGTTCCGGGGGGTCCGCGCTTGCCCCGTAGGATTCGCTCTGGTGTGGAACCACCACCTGGACGTTCCCCTTCGATCCGAGGGTCCCGGCGTCGACCAGGGCCTTTTTGTTTGCCACGCACTGRCCGTCCATGAAGAGGCGGGCCTCGATGTTGTCGAGGGCGTTCAGGATCACGTCGACCCCTCCGGACCAGAAGGCCGGATCGAAGGGACCCGGATCCTCCCCGTCCCCGACCCTGCTCGTGTGGGATTCCACCCTCACCGACGGGTTCATCCGGAGGACGGCCTCCTCGGCGGCCCTGCTCTTGAACTTTCCGATGTCCTCGTCCCGGAAGAGGAGCTGCCGGCTCAGGTTGGATTTCTCGATCGTGTCCATGTCCGTGACCACGAGGCTCCCGGATCCAAAGGTGCCGAGTCCCATGGCGGCGRCGTTCTTGAGGATCTCGCACCCGATTGCGCCGGACCCCACGACAAAGAGCTTCTGGGCCCGCAGGCGGCGGGCAACCTCTGGTCCGAGGAGGTAGGACAGGCCGGTGGTTTCTTCGTCGTCTTCCGACGYCGCTTCGGCAGCGGTCTTTTTCGYTTTCTTCGTTTCGGTCGTGTCCAGAATCTCGTCGCAGTCGTACARGAGAAACTGCCGGACGGGGTTGTAGAGGCCCGACACGGCCTTGAGGCATTCYTGCGAGGCGATCGCCCCAAAGATGGCCTGGAGTGGGACGAACTTGGCGGGGCAGGTTTTCAGAAAGGTCGCGCAGTGCTTCTTCCAGTCATCGCTTTCGCTTTCGCTTCCGYACTCGCCGGCGGCCTCCGTGGCCAGCTCCCGAAAGGCCGGCTCGTCCTCCTCTCCCGGCACGGGCATGCGACCGTGGGTTTCCGCGTACGAGCCGAGGGCCTGGAAGCACCCAAAGACGGCCCCCCGGCGGGTCTCGTCGAAGGACTTGTCGAGGTCGCAGGGGGTGAAGACGGYGTGGGCGGTCCCTTTGTCGGTGGCCTCGCCGACGGCTTTGGCGAGGGGCTCGAAGGAGATTTCCTCGATCTGTTTCTCCCGGCTAAAGGCGACGGCTTCCGCGTTGATCGCGTCGATGGTTTCGGTTTCGCTGTTTTGGGTTTCGGTGGCGTCGATCCGAACCCGGATGCGCTCGGGGGTTTCGACCCGGGCGACCGTCCCGCGGCAGTCCTCGAGGACGGATCCGTCGGACCGCAAAAAGACGACGGTGTCGCCCCCCGAGACGTCGTGGTGTTCCCCCTCGACGCTCCGGACCAGGATCGTCGTCGTCGTCGTCGTCGCCGTCCTTGCTTCTTCGCCACTTCCTTCCTCTGGCGGCAGGGCCTCGACGCGGTCCAGCGGGACGACCAGGGGGGCCTCGCCGTCCGCGTCGTGGACCGCGTGGGTCGGGCCGAAGTCGCAAAAGACGCGGCCGTAGACCCCGGCGGTTTCCACCGCCACAAAGGCGAGGCCGGCTTTCCGGCAGGCCTCGTTCCATTCGGCCTGCTCCTGGCAGGGGCGATCGACGCACAGGAGGACCCCTTCTCCTCGTTCTTCCTCTTCGTGTTCGTCCTCGCCGGAGAGCAGCTTCCTGCGGGAGATCGTGGACACCGCCAGTGCCGGGTTGAGGCGCCGGAGAAAGCCGACCAGGACGGCGGAAGGGTCCTCCGCCGCAAGGTCCCCGAGCTCTGCCAGGGCCCCGCGGAGGTAGGTCCTCCCGAGGTCGTCGAGGGCCGGATCGTGGTAGTGCGGGCACGGTGCGCTGGCATCGTTGCGGGCATCGTCGCTGTCGTTCTCGTCGTCCACCACCACCACGAGGCTCCCCACCCCCGAGAGCGCCAGGTTCTTGGCGGATTCCCACAGGAGCCCCGAGCGGGCGGGCCCGTCGAGGTACACCCTGGACGACCGGACCAGCCCGTGCGCCCGCGCCCCCATCGTGTAGACCTGCCGGCTGTACCGCTCCTCGTCGTCCTCTTCGTCGTCCTCGTTGCAATGGTTGCTGCTGGTTTTGGATGCGCTTGGTTCCGTCCGGTCACCGCCCCCGCCGCGGGCGCTCAGCGCCAGTGGCGTGGCTCGGTTCTTTCCCCACGACGACGACGACGACGACGACGGCAGCGGGGCCAGCGACCAGGGCGCCCGCCTGGCCCCGGCGGAGGCCGCCGCCAGCCATACCGCGGAAAGGAAGAGGAGGATCGAAGGGGAAAGGCGGAGGGCCGGTGTCCGTGGTCCGCCGCTCGGGCATCGCTGCCGCTTGATGCCTCCCCGCGTGTTCGTTGGTGTTGGCTTCGGCATGGCAATGATTGCTCTGGGTTTCGTTGCCGGTCGGAGAGACAACGAGCCGTTTTGTGTCCTGTGTTGTGCTTTTGCTTTTGCTTTTGCTTCTGCTTCTGATCGGGAGTTGGCCAAAACCGGTGACGAGACAAAAAACTTTTTTGTCTCGTGTCAAAAAACGCGATCCGATGTGAAAAAGAGATTTTGGTGAGATAGTACGAGATTCGAGATTCTGTTTCCTTCCTTTTGTATTGTGTCGCACCCGAGGTTTTTTGGTTGATTTCCCTTCAAGATCCACGTGTCCATCCGCGCGGTTTTGGATCTCCATTCGCGCGGTTTGGGTCCCGGCACGCGGACGCACTACAGACTCGCCTGGGCCATCAACCATCACGATGCTTGAAAAAAAACGAACAAAATGGTTTGGTTTTGGGATGGGTTTCGGCTTTACGAGAGACAGACGGAAAGACCGACCGACCGACTCGACTCGATTGATTTCGAACATCTGCCAAGCCTACTCGTAGGCAAGTACCAGGTAGAGTTCGTACGAATATCATATCGTAGCACAACATTTTTTTCTGTCTCGGCTTCCAACCAAAACACGGAGCAAACCCACTGTTGTTCGAAACAACGACGAACGGATCGATCGAATCCGTCCGGAGCCTCTTCGTCCCAACCACGCTGCACAGATCCATTTTCCACACAGAAGACCAACTCCGGCCAGTCCACCCGCGAACACGAGACGGCGAGACCCGGACCGGCCCCGGCAGCGCATCGGTGTTTCCTTCCCCCCCGATGGAAGCCCACCTCGTCCGCCGCCGGTCGCGTCCACGTCCACGCCCACGGAAAAGGGCCCCGGTCTGGTGGAGGGTGCTCGCGGTGGCGATGCTGGCCTCGGTCGTTCGCCGGCGGGTCCCCGGAAAAAGTGCGGCGGTCTTTTGGTGGACCGCAAACGGCCTGCCGGTGAGAACCGCAAGCAGAAGCAGAAGCGGGAGTCCCTCCTTCGGCCACCACCCCTGGCGACGGTTCGCCTCAAGGGGGCCGCCCCCGCCGGGTGCCCCCGTTCCGCTAGACCTTTCGAGTGGCGCTGGCCCCGGCGATGCCTTTGGCGACGCGGTTGACGACGCCTTTGACAGCGGGTTCGACCCCATGGAGGAGGCCTTTCGCTACGAGGGACCGGGGGCGGCTCCGGTCGGTTTCTCCGCGGCTTCCGCCTCGGTCCTGCTGGAGGGCCTGAACCCCTCCCAGGTCGAGGCAGTGACGCAGCCCCTGGTCGATCCCGAGTTCCACGAGCCGGTCGTCACCAGGGTCATCGCCGGCCCCGGGAGCGGCAAGACCAAGGTCCTGACGACGCGGATCGCCCACCTCCTCCAAACGGACCCCACCGGAAAGATCCTGGCGGTGACCTTTACGCGAAAGGCCGCGGGGGAGATGCGGGAGCGCCTCGAAAAGCTCCTGGTCGAGCAGGAGGAGCACCACCACGCGGCCGGGTCCGGAGAGGCCGCCGACTGGGTCCCCGAGGAGGGGGGCATCTTGCAGGAAACCGCGGGGCCCATTGGCGGGGGGGCGGGGGCCGGGGAACCCTCGAGCCCCAGGGGCATCGAGCGGGTGGAGCTGGGGACCTTTCACTCGATCTGCGCCAAGGTCCTCCGGTACAATGGGGAACTCCTGGGGGACCTCCCGTCGGTGCTCCGGGACATGTCCAAGGCCAAGCCGGTCCTGGTGGAAAAGATCCCGCAGGGCGGCGGGAGCGCCGAAACCGACGATGGCGATGACGATAGCGGCGACGGCACCGAGGGGCCGGAAATGGTCCTGGTGGATCCGGAAATCCGCCTCAACGGCCAGTACGCGATCATCGACCAAGGGGAGCAGGTCCGGGTCCTGAACGAGTGCCTCAAGGAACGGAAAATCGACCTCAAGAACACCGAGCTGAAACCCATCCAGATCATCTCCTCCATCGGCAAGATGAAGGAAATATTTGCGCAGGGCGGGAACCCCCTTGCCGACGGGAGCAAAGAGGAGGGCGGCCCGGGAAAGGCCGGGCCGGCCATGCGGATGGCCCGCAAGGTCTACTTTCCCTACCGGGAAAAACTCCTCTCGAACAACGTCCTGGACTTTGACGACCTCATCCTCCTCACCAGGGAGCTCCTCATGGAACACGAGGACCTCCGGACCCGCCTGCACCGGCGGTGGCCCCACGTCCTGGTCGACGAGTACCAGGACACAAGCAGGGTCCAGATGGACCTCATCAAGCTCCTCACCTCCTCCAGCCTCTTTGTGGTCGGCGACGCCGACCAGTCGATCTACTCCTGGCGGGGGGCCCACGTAGGAAGCCTCCAGGAGGTCTCCACCGAGTTCCAGGCCTACGGGGTGGTCAAGACGGTCTTTCTCAAGGAAAACTACCGGTCGACCTCCAACATCGTCCGGGCCGCCGAAAAGGTCATTTCCTCGGGCATTCCCTCGAAACCAAAGAGCGCCGTCTCCCTGGCCCTCGCGGAGGCCGGCATCGACGAGGAGGAGGGCGAAAGCACAGCGAAGGAAGGCAGCCCCACCGACGAACTCCGGAGGGCCATGAAGCCCAAGCGCGGGGCCGGTCCGACCCCCCGGGTGGTGGCCTGCGAGGACGAGCGCGGAGAGTCCACCTTTGTGGTCGACACCATCCTCAACATGACCGAGGCCGGGGACGTGCGCAGCGGAGACACCGTGGCCGTCATCTACCGGACCAACGCCCAGTCGCGGTACCTCGAGGAGGCCTGCGTCCAGAAGAATCTCCCCTACGTGATCCGCGGCGGGGCCGGGGGCTTTTACAAGCGGGCCGAGATCAGGGACTGCCTCTGCTTCCTGCGGTGGCTCCACAACGGGAACGACGAGGGTTCCATGGTCCGGGCCATGAAGACTCCCAGCAAGGGCATCGGAGAGAAGGGATTCGGGGAGTTTAAGGAGTACTGCGGACTGGTGGAATCCTACTTTCGGCAGCACCACCCGGGCGAGGACAAGCCGACCTACCTGGACCTCCTGGTCTCCATGACCAACGGCGGGAGGAACGCCACAAGGGAGGACATCGATCTCCCGGACGGAACACCGATGGCTTCGGACCACGTCTCGAAGCGCGCCATGAACAGCTTTGTCCGGTTTTCCGCCCAGATGAGGGAGATCCGGGCGGCGGCCCGGACCAAGGACGTCGGCGAGCTCCTCCTCTTTGTCATCGAGGAACTCGGCCTGATCGACCACTTTGACGCGATTTCCAAGTCGAGCTTTGAGTTCCTGGAGCGCAAGGAAAACGTCCAGGAGCTCCGGAACGCGGCCAAAAAATACGCGTCCTACGGGCCGGCCCTGGGCAGCGGCGAGCCCACCGGTGCCAATGGCGACGACGACGACGACGACGAGGTCCTCGGCGACGGGTCGGGCCTGTCGACCTTTCTGGACGACGTCGCCCTGGTCAGCGACACCGCCGAGGCCAGCGAGACCGAGGACGACAAGCTGGTCGTCAACCTGATGACGATCCACGCCTCCAAGGGAACCGAGTTCGACTGCGTCTTTGTCGTCGGCCTCGAGGAGGGGACCCTCCCGTGCAACCCCGCCCTCCAGGAGGGGGACGGGTCCGTCCAGCTGGAGGAAGAAAAACGCCTGTGCTACGTGGCCATGACCCGGGCCAAGACGAGACTCGTCCTGACCTGGCGGAAGGAGGTCACGGGCTTTTTCAACTGGTCCAATTCGGGCTCCAAGACCAAAACCAAGAAGCGGAGCCGCTTCCTGGACGCCATCGTTTCCAAGAAATCCAGGGCCCGGGGCAAGGCAAAGGCGGGCAGGGGCACCGGCGGTGCCCGCGGCCCCTCCGGCCGCTACGGAAGGATCAACCGGACCGGGCTGGGGGGGCCCTCATCGGCGGGGGGGAGAAAGGCCCCCTTCTCGGGCCGGGGAACGCCCCCACCGAAGCAGAGGCAGCCGCGCTCGGCCCCCGGCCGGGGGACGCGGCCCGCAAGGCCCGGGGAGCCCCCCTACGACCGACCGAGTGCCGACCGGGTCGAGGCCCTGAGGTCGACGCTGGGGCCGTCCCCCCTCCCGCGCAAGGCCCCGCCGAAGGCATCACGGCCGACTCCCACCCGAAAGACGGCAGCGAGGAAGCCACGGGCGGGGGCCGCTCCGCCCGGGCCCCCGAGCAGAAGCGTGCGCAGTGGCAACCGCGACGACACCGGCATCGATCCGACGTGGTTCTTCCCCGTCGGCATCAAGGTGGTCCACGTGAGCCTCGGAAAGGGCACCGTCCTGGAGCCCCCACCCTTTTCCAGGATCGAGGACGCCAAGGTCCGGGTCCGGTTCGACAGCGGAAAGACGCTCGAGTTTCCGGCCCTGGGGACCGACATCCTCCCGGACATGGGGGGCTTCTAGGGCGGGGGAACGCAAGATGCAACCGAAACAGGACAACTTGTTGTGTCCCACGCGCCGCGGCCTAGACGGGAGATTGTTTTCCTTTTCATTTTCCTCTTCATTCGATAGTTGTGTATTCTACTAGTGCGACACGTTCATTTTTGACGAGATTCAACTACAATTCAATGCAACACTAGGCCGTTGCACTTTGGCGTGCTTTCGTTGGAAATAAAAAGTGTGATGTTTACGTAGTACTGTAGTAGCTAAATTCGTCAGATACAGAGAAGACAAGTGGATACGACGGGTCCATCTCAATTCTTTTGTTTTACGGCGACGCCAAAATACTCTCGATCTCTTTCCGAAAGAGCCGTAGACCTTCGTTCCGGAGCAGGTCTTCCTTGTCCAGGGGCTCTTGTTTGACGGGCCGTTCCGAGTCTCTCGCCCGGGGAAGGTGGACCCTGTCGTTGACGGTGGTGGTTTTAGTGGTCTCGATCGCCGCCGATCGCTGCCGCACGACGTGCCTCGCCTGGTACCCCCTCCCGACCTCGGTGTTGCGAAACTGGCTCAGGTCGACCGCCACCACGGTCTCTGGTGCACCGGCGGTGACGCGCCTCCCGGCCTCCCGCTGGTGGGCGAGCTCCATGGACTCCCCCCAGCCCCCGCGGTTCTTGTCGTTTTTGCTCCCGAACTCCCCGATCCGGGCTGGATGGGAGAGGGGGAGGTCCTCGTCCCCGCTTCCGTCCGACAGGGAGTGGTCCATGGTCACTTTTCTTTCTTGTTTGGCCCGTGGCGGTGGTTGGCGGGTAAGATAAATGCAGGAACCCTTCGGATGGTGGATTGTTGTCGATCGACCGCTCTCAGTTGCTCTCAATCAAGACGCATGGGATGTAAACCAGAAACGGCTCTGCCATCCCTCTCGTCGTTCCGTGCGAGTCACGAGCAGATCATGAGTGACTCTCTTCGCGCTCGGAACCCAGGCCGCGCGAAAACTATTAGTAGTATTTTCCAAGCGCGTTGGTACGAAATCAAATCCGTGAGCGTTATACAGGAGCGTATGGTACGTACGTACGTAGTAGTACTGTAGTCTCGCACTTATTGATAGTCGTGATTTGAATGCGACGGCACTTAACAAGATCAACTTTTGCTGTTACAGTACTTTACCGTACGGTAGTACAGTAAAGTGCTTCGAAGAATCTCACCGTACCGTAGTATGGTGAGAAAGTTAGCGTCATCGGCTATTGGGCATATACTGAAATACTGTACTTCATTTGCACATAAAATGGTACCGAGGAAACAAATACCATCGATTGATATGTCCTCATTTTTTGAAACAACAGAGTTTCCGGTACTATTGGAAACACCTCTTTCAAGTTCGCTCACGTTGACATCAAGGAATTGTCCTAAAGTGATAAGTACGAGGAATTCTACGGGTTGAGCCTGTAGTTTTCTGAAAATAATGACTCCGTTCCCACTCCCGTTGTCAGGGAAAGCCATTGGCGGCACTTTGACTCTCTTGAACCACGAAATAGGGCAATACTTTCCCAACTTGAATATAATTGAAAAACCAATAATTGGGTTTCCTTGAAGTTCAACTCCGGAAGCGCCTTGTAGTAAATCGTCGATCGTCTCATCGAAATTGTTGATCTTCTTCGCTTCCGTCGCGCAGAAGAAAAATGCTGGTCTGTGTTTTCGACTCCGGTGGAGGTCACACTGCAGGGAAACACGAATTTCGTTTTGGTGCAACGACCCCTAAGGCACAGCAAAAACCTCCATCTGATCCCATTTTAAAGTTGTTGTCTCAGAATCACCACAGTGGCGAACAGAGGTGCCCGTATGCAACGCACCGAAGTGTTGAAACGAGACGAAACGAATCATAAGGAAACAAGAGCTCCACGAGAGCTCCATATATCACCAACCAAGAGGTTAACGAGCAGTGAATTCCATTCAACAGAGTATTCAAATCGAACAAACACAGCCTACAGCTGCAACGGCAACATCAAACCCACCTACAACGTTAGATTGTAACTTTCAAAACAAAATCACTATAACAAAGAATTCGTTTCGATCTCCCGAGCACAACCTTACACCACCAGGAATGAACAGAGATGGAATGGTCACCGGGGTGATAAAAGATTCGCCCCGAACAGCGGCTGCAGCCCCTCTCCATCGAAAGAGGCGGCTTCCCTATTATCGTGACAACGACTGTTTGATCGATGCAAGAATTACAGACGACAACGTGAGCAGTCCCAGTCAATTCCCAAGCAATAAGTGCGGTCACAAACGCCCACTGCCCCGGGTCGGAGTCTTTGGGGTGGACGCGAGAAAAAGAATAAATCTGTGGAACAATGAAGTTGCCGCGATTGTCTCTTCCACAGCGAGGTTCTCACCGAAGGGCATTCACAGAGCAGCTTGTTTCGTTCTCGGAACGGACCTCGATCAACTTTTTCCACCAACATCCTACCGTATTGTACCACCGATGCTAACGTCTACGGGCACTACACTTGGGCATTTGGTAGATCAAGTTTTGTGCAAGGGAGAACCTATTCTTGCAGTAAACGTTGTCGTGGCTAAGAATACGAATGTGAACGCTGGAACGAAGCGGCCCTGGTTCAAGTCGGATGCGAAGGCGAAGCCGAGAACCTTCGGGGAACAGCCGCTGTTTTCCGTCGATCTACTGCCGCAATTCGATGTTGGTAATGCTACCATCGAAGACAACGTTGGAACCATCGTCACCGGCGTTGTTTTGGTGTGCACTACCAGCACACCAACAATCGATGGTTCTTCCAGTAAGAAGTTCACAGCAATCCGCAGAGGGACGGTTTCCCGTGATAGTTCGATCACTCTGGAGACGGACTGCTCGGGATCCGACCCGGACCGTTTGCTGGTTCCGAAACCAATCGAGCCCATTTACCACCTACCAGCATCTCTTCTCTACCAACAGAAGAACCCGGAATCATCACCTTTGGCACTTGTACCAGCAACGAAATCCACAGAGGGGACGGCTCGCATGACGCTGCCGACGAGAACTCGTTCCGATGCCCTTCGCCACAGCGACATCAGCAGCTTGCTCGACATCCTCGATTGCGTCGTTTTTGGGGTGGATCGATCAGGAACGATCAACGAGTGGAACCAAAAAACAGCAGAGCTCACCGGCATCAACACAAACGACGCCATCGGGCTGTCACTACTGAAAGACGACAGGATATCCTCCGTCTTGTTTCGCGCATCCCAATCGAACACGAAGAACACAAACAGTAGCCAGGCACCACTGAACCAAATGCTAGGGCCCCTCTTGTCCGAAGCCTATGAAGGACGGTCTACACCGTTGTGCCATCTGAGCGTCATCCACCGCCACAAAATCCCGAACCAATCGTCCCCCATGAAGAATCGCACTACATGCAAGCGATTGCAGGTCAACGGCAGCGAACCCGACAAAAGCTACCACAAAGGGAAAAATCAAGAACAAGAGGAAGACCACGAACTCAAGCACCTCGTTGCCAGTATCTCCMCAAGGTACAACCAGGAACAAAAGGTCGTTGGTGCCGTCTTTCTAGGTCTGGATACGACCAAGTGCTTCACGAATTTCCGTACCATAACGACAACGGCCAACGAGCTGCGCAAGCTGATCGATACCGCCAACGCCMCGATCTTTGGAATCGATCAAAATGGGTACGTGCAGAAGCACCTGGAGCATCATTTGTTTCCCTGTTTACGAGTTTCGTTTCTAACATTTCTGTCGTTATCATTGATGTTTTATCTTTCATCTATGACTGTTTAGCAACGTCAACGAATGGAACGAAAAGACCGCCGAAATCACTGGATACAGAAAGGAAGATGCCTTTGGGTGTCCGCTTGTAGACACGTTCATTTTCCCCGATATCCAGGATTCTGTCCGTTCTATATTGAGAGAGGCACTCAACAACGGAAAGGGGGCGTCCAACTACGAGCTCGAGTTCCGCACGAAAGCCAACGAAATACGGCACCTGCTGGTAAACATCACCCCCCAGTGTGACATGAACAACGCGGTCGTCGGTGTCGTGCTGATTGCGCAGGACGTGACCGAAGCCGTCAAGCGGGACCGTGCCGTCGCCAACATGGCGCTCGAGCTCCGCCAGCTCATCGAAACGGCCAATGCGCCTATTTTCGGTATCGATGTCCACGGAAACGTCAACGAATGGAACACCCGGATGTCCAACATCACCGGGTTTGCCAAGGCCAAGGCCTTTGGCATACCCCTCGTAGAAAACTTTATTGCCGAGTCCGAGAAGGAGAAGGTATGGCAAATCCTAGAGGCCGCCCTTGCTGGAAACGAAACATCAAACTACGAGGTAGAGGTCACCTCCAAATCCGGGGAACCGGTGTTCCTATTGGTAAATGCCACAACAAGGAGGGATCCGGACGCCAATGTGATTGGCGTCGTGGGCGTTGCCCAGGACGTTACGGAGGATAGAAAACAGGCCAAGGCCCTTCGTGAAATGCAAACACTGCGCGCTTCACAGGAGGCGAAGGTGGAAACGGAACGGAACATGACTGCGTATTTTGCCCACGAGCTGAGAAACCCGCTCGGCGCTATCGATTCGGCTCTAGAAGCCATGCCCGACAACCTCCCAGAATCCGCACAGAGCCTCGTCTCTGGGATGCAACTATGCACGGGGTTCATGGCGTCCATCATGAACAACCTTCTGGACGTTCGTAAGATGGAAGAGGGGAAAATGCGGCTTAGCCGCGCACCGATATCGATCCGCAGTATTCTACGCAATGTTCACAAGATGCTGTCGCCGAGTGTTCGGCCCGGGGTCGATTTTCGAAAACTCATCAATGTCAAGGGGAAAGATTGGGTCCTTGGGGACGCTCACCGCATCGAACAAGTACTGACTAATGTTGTATCCAACGCGATAAAGTACACGGTATCAGGACACATACAGATCTCCTTCGAATGGGAGGGGGACAACCTGAAATTCATCTGCGAAGACACGGGCCCCGGCATTCCAATCAGCGAGCAGGCACGGCTCTTTCAGAGATTCGTCCAGCGAGGCGGGGCTCCAGGCACTGGGCTCGGACTCGCCATTGCAAAGCACATTGTCGACCTGACAGGGGGGTCCATCCGGTTCATAAGCAATCCTGCCGTAAAGGCCGGGACGACTTGCATTGTTCTCATGGCCCTACCGCTGTGCAAGATACCGGATACCATAGCCAAGCAGAACACGGAAATCATCCAAGAGGCGATCTCGGTGCTGGTGATCGACGACATCAAAATGAACCGCAGCATGATGAAGCGGCGGATAAAGAAAGCGATCGCCCCTAATGCCATCATCAAGGAAGCCGCAACGGGAGAAGACGCGTTGTTGATCTGTGGGAGGGAAAAGTTCGACGTCGTGGTAGTGGATCAGTTCATGGAAGAAGCTGGTGGCGTGATGGTAGGAACCGACGTTGTCTTTGCGATGCGGAGGATGAGAATCGACTCTGTCATCGTTGGGTGCTCCGGAAACGACATTGGCACGCAGTTTTTTGATGCGGGGGCCGATATGGTGTGGAAGAAACCCATTCCCTCCAACGACGCGATCATAAGGGATTTACGAACAGCGCTCACCAAGCGGAGTGACTCGGTCAATTAGGAATTAGCCTCAATGGTACCGTACTGTGGGATAGTACATTGAGAGTTACCACAACGAGTACTAATTATTTGGAACTACAGAAAAATAGTGGGACGCTTTCTTTCTCCCCTTGTAAGATTGTGGGCGGTGCCTCTGCTATTGTGTAGTATTATTTTGGTCAGTTTTTCTTGTTTTTTTCTGTTCTGTCAGGCTTGGCTAGAGAGTGGTATTGCGAGTTAGAAAAAATGGGCATATCATATGCTAGATTGTGTATTTCTGCTACGACACTGTACTGTAGACGAATATTTTGTGGCCAAAATTCAGGGTCAAAATTGTGAAATTCTATTAGGCTCCTTAGTGTACCGGTACGTGAATACGAGGTTTACAATAAAAAGTGAGGTTATTGGTTATTCACTATCTATTCGTGATTTGGTGGTGGTTCATGTCTCACAAAAATTACTTCTTGTTGTGAGCCTAAAGCACGAATAGCTGATGTAAGCCTGATGTTGCTCATGACCTGCAAAATGTACATATGCTCTTTAGTGTCGTATAATTACGTGTTTACAATAAAGAGTGAGCTTGGTCTCTGTGACCCTGAATAAGCTCACTCTTTCTTGTAAAACACGTATAATCATACACTAAAGAGCCTATCAATCAACACTATCTAATCGTGGTTTATGCTCAGTGAACGCGACCTTTATTTAAGTTTTCTACGTGTATTAGGCTCACATTACCAACAGGCCACCCTTACGGTACTCGTTGTGAGCCCAAATCACGAGTAGATAGTGAATAAATACGGCACTAAAGAGCACACCTACATTTTCTTCTTGAACTGAAGCACCAGTACAGTATGCCTCCCGATACAGTAGAACTTTGCATGATGGACGAACTATAAACTGTATCGCAGTTGCACACTAACGTCACAATAACGATATCAGTACAATGGCCACCAACAAGGAACATGGCGTCATTCTCTTGCTCGTTGCAACCAGCCTGATATTCCTACACCAAGAAACGACCAATTTGGACGCATGGTCATCGGCTGTTTCCAATATGAAGCTCCTAGTCCCGCAGTTGCTATTGACTGATGGCAACACCACTCKGCAGCAGAACCGCGAATTTGAGTACGCCTACATGTCATACAAAGCAGCAGATTACGGGTGGGTTGCCGTTTCCTGGATCCCTCCTCGAGGTGTTCCCTACTACACCGGGAGCGATATACATCGCATCTTCCGATCAGAAAACACGCTTTGGATAGGAGATTCCACCGCGCGCCAGGACTACCAAACCATGTACTMCGTGATCACAGCGGACAACCCTAACAACGTCGGCAAGACGGAATTGAACGATTTCATCAACAAGAACAAGGAAGCACCTTACACTGGAAATTTTTCGATGCCCTTCCACTGCCCCGGCCGCCAACCACCCCCTTCCCAGTGCCTCCGTAGTTTCCCCTGCAGGGGGGGACTAGATTTTTTTGAAATGGGACAGGTCAGGGGGACCGACGGAAACTGTTTTCCCGCATCCGGGGACACCAACGCGACCACGAACAATCACGCAACAATCCCGTTCGAAACCGGAAAGTTCGATCTCAGCCACGCACTGTGCTACAAGGACGTCTTTCCCGTTTTACGGAACGCCACCAAAACAATCCGTAGAGAATACAGCGTCGTAATCGTTTCGATGGGAATATCGGACTTTTCCCCAGATTGTATGGATGGAGAGACAGCGGCTACCGATCGCCTGGTGAAAGCTCTCGATTTCTTCCACCAGAGAGTTTCCGGGCCGTCGCTCTTTGTCATCTGGAAGACCCACGGACCGCACGCGGACGAAGCGAAGAGCCAAGGAATCGACACCATCGAGTTGATATCCGCAACCCGCCGCTGGTTTAATGCCACGAAACCCAAATACATGGACATTGCCGACGTTGGGGGGATGCTAACTTACGGAAACCACGCATTTGGGATTGAACGCGTCTCGGGTGATGCGAAAGACCACTGGGGAACGAATGCCCGGACCCTCACCATGCAAATGGCGTCCCATATCATGGACATGAAAGATGTTCGGGATAAAGCAAGCAGTTGACCAGAAACAAAGTCTAATGGAACAGCTTTTTCAGACCCCGATGATTGCTGTACCGTTTATACGGTAGCTTAACGATCTATTTTGTCGTGGAACGAATGGTTCAGTAGTCGTGCAGGTACCTGCGTAGTATCGTTGCAATCGGACTCGTAAATGCTCGATTCATATGGAATAACCGCACAGATACAATTTCAAAACTGAGTCGGATTGGGGATGGGGGAAAACGATGGGAGTACGATTGAACTTAGTTTGAAGACCAAACCAATCTTACAAAAAAACGAAAAATCGAAGAATCAATCATCGACAAGCAGAGGTAGCATAACAAACACATCAGAGTGAAGTAAAAGTTTGCTTTGTCAAACAGATGATGGGATAGTCGTTCGTGTACATAAAAATAGAATCAGCATTTTAAAACAATTTCTTCCTATACATGCATTCGACTCATCGAATGCAGCGAAACAATACTGATGTTTTAAATGCGCTCTGCTGCTTTACCATTTGTTCTCGGAATCATCGTGCGACATGTCCTTCCGAAGTGGGCGGATTTATCCGATTTCCGATCGATGTTTACTTCATTCGACTCGATTGGATTGATTCAGGAGTGCTCGGTTCCCTCCGAGAGGAGCATCCGGACATCGTTGTATAGGCCATCGGCCTGTTCCAATCGCGCGGCCTCCATGGCGTTCTCGAGGGTTGTTTGCCTCAGTCGGGTGCCCCCGGCGTTGAGCAACCCCGAGACGTAATTGACGCAGTCTTTGCTGTTCCCGAGACTCTTGTACGCCTCCACCAGGGCATCGATGAACGTGGGGTCGTAGCGGATGGGGGAATCCCTCGTGGAGCGGCGAACGTCACTTAGCAGGAATCTCCAGGCCTCCTCCGACCGGGGTACCTGTTCGTATCCATCTGTGTGGTCCAGACCCAGAGAGTCGTGTCTGCCAGCTCCGGAGACGATGGCCCGAAGCACGTCATTCTCGGGCTTCGTCCCTTTCGATTTTTGTCGGTAGAATTCCTTGATAGCAAGGTTCACCTCGTCGAGGGGTGCCCTGTCCTCGTCGTTCCACCACATCAGCAGGCGGGCGTGATAGAACCCCAGGGATTTCTTGAGGGACCAGTAGTTGGTCATCGTCCACTGCTTGGGATCGACGCCGGCGATCGAGGCGCAATCGTTCACGATGGCCCGCAGGGCCCGGAGCCGGTTTTCGACCCGGGTGGAGGTTACCGCCAGCATTGCTAGCATGGCGAGTTCTTCGGAGGAACATCCCTCCGCGGTGGCCTCCCCGTAGAGATCGATGAGCTGCTGCCAGTCCTTCACCCGCGACAGGTAGCGCCCTACGGTGTTGTAGCACTCGTTGCTCCTCACGCCCACATCCAGGGCACCGAACACTTGCAGCGCATCGTCCCCCCTTCCGCCGGCCACCATTGCCGCCAAGCCGGCCGAAACCGTTTTCCCCCACCGGCTCAAATCGTCGTCGGTGTGTTTTTCGAGGGTTGCCTCGAACAGCTCGATCGCCGCATCATACTCACGGGTATATCGTCGCGCAACAATGGCTTCCGCCGTCACGGAATCCTGATAAGATCCGACTCTATCAAACAGATCCGTCTCGGCGCCCATCGGGTACAAGAACGCTTGATGCTGCTGCGGCGGCTCCGAAAAGACGCATTCCTCCATCCATTCGAGCAGGTACAGGGAGAGCTCCGGTTGGTGTCCAGCAGTACAGGAATTCATGGCCCGCGCCAGGATTTCTTCCATCTGCTGGCGGCGCTGCCCCACAACAAGGCCACCGCTGTCACCGGCATCGCGGCGGATTGTTTTGACGAGCCCGGCCGCTGCCAAGAGCTGGTCCAGGTGGTTCTGGGCGGCGCCCCAGGGAACCAATTCCGCCGTGGGCGTACCGCTCCGTTCCTGGTGCATCGAAGCGTAGCCGTAGACCGCAGCAGCGGAAGCATTCTCCTCGCGGTCGCCTTCCGAACCGGACAGCCACTCTTCTGTGGTCGTTTCGTAGAGCTGCATCGCGTGTTTGTGGCAACGAAGGCCACAGAGCGCAACCATGCCAGCGATCATGATCTCGTGTTCCGCGTCGTTCCCGTTCGGATTCGCCCTACTCAGTTCGAAGAGCACGTGCCGAATTCCTTCTTCCGGTGACAAGGAATCGTTGCCCTTGGTGTCGCTGGCAGCCTTCTTGCCGGTACTCGGTTCTGCGCTGGCCCCGACGTTGGATTGGAGGAGCTGGATCCGAAACAATTCGAGCGCAAAGAGGGCCATTCCAAAATTCGACGACCGGTTGCAGTTTCTCATGACGGATGCCAAAAACGACCCCAGAGACGGGAGGTGGCTGGGTTCGATGGAAGAATCGGCAAGCTGGTCCCGCTCGGTAATCTTTAACCAGGATCCCGGAACCAGCCACGGTGCCGGATGGCTTTCTTGGTTGTTGCTGTCTGGGCTCCTGCTCTTGGCGGCATGCGCCGCCTCTTCTTCGTCCAAAACGGTCCTCAGAACAGAGAAGGCGCCCCTCCAGTTCTGGTCCCGCTCGCAGGCTTGGGCCACGCCCACCAGGGCCTCCCTGCTAATAGTGACGCCTTCCTCACGGCTCTGCCGAAAGAGCTCCAGTGCCAGGCGGGAGCCGTGCCAAGGATGCTCGTCCGGTGGGCCCCCTTCACCGAATTGGTCATCCGTCCCCCCTTCCGCGGCGCCACCAAGGACCTGAATCGCCAGATCGCGGCAGAGGGGATCCATGCGGTCCCGGGCTCCGCCCCACTGCCACTCTTCTTCGGGGTGGCTGGATCCGGGGGCCACCAGGATCCCCTCGTCCGCGAGGATCGCGAGGCCGGCCCGGTAGTCCCCCTCCAGGCAGCAGGCCCGGAGGCAAGCCGCCACCAAGGGCCTCCCGAGGTTCAGCACCGTGGACCTCTGGTAGTCCACGAGCTCCCCCGAGCCGTGGGCAAAGCCGAGGGCGGTTCCGGCCGCCAGCACGTAACCGGCCTGGTCCGAGGGGGAAACCATCGAGAGCCGCTGGACAGCGTCCATGACGTGTTCCGCCACCATGCTCTGCTCTGCTTCCCGACCCTCCCCGGCCCGGCACCGCATGGCTACCGCGTATAGGCCCAGCGGGTTTTCGATCGACACCCCGACGGGGGGTCCACCGGCGTTGGGATCGATCTGCTTTTCGAAGAGCTGCGCGGCCAATTCCCAGTTTCCCGCGTTGCACAGTGCGGCAATGGCCCGCTCGTAGTGCCGGTGGCCGACGTCCAGGTTCCAGTCGACCTCCAGGACGCCCAGGGCGGAGGCCACGAGCTCGGAGGGGTCTGCGGCCTCGCCGCCGCCTCCGTGGTCCCCATCCCGGCAGCGCGGATCCTGCTGGCCACAAACGTACAGGACGCACTCGACCAGCTGGGACAGTTCCTTTCCGTGCTTCCGCGAGGGAGACAGGCGGCGCTCCTTCACCGATCGGGCCAGGACCGCCAGAAAATCTTGCGTTTTCTGGTAGACCAAAGCCCGCTCTCCCCAGATCCCGTCCCCGGTGTTGGCCGCGTCGTGGTGGTGGCTGTCCCACGGCAAAGGACCCCGCGCGGCCAGCGCTTCCACCGTGATCGGATCGATCTTGTGGGCGGCTCCAGCCTTTTCGTTGATTCGGACAAGCCGGTCCAGGAGCTCCTGAATCGCGTCCTGGGCCTGGTGGATGGTTTCAAAGATGGGGGTATCTGGTTTGGGATTTTTGCGCTTCGAATTCGAATGCTTCCGGCGTTGTTCTTCTTTCCCCCTCCTCGAGTGGTGCTGTTTCTTTCTAGGCTGTTGCTGCTGGTAGTTTCTTTTGCTGCTGCGGGTGTGGGTGTTTCTCTTGCCTATTCCATCGCGGACGCCATCGCTGCTTCGGCTCGAAAACGACCGCCAATGGTGGTTCGAATCAAAGGACCGCTGGTAGCTTTGCTGCTGGCGGACAAACCATGGGAGCACTACATCACTGCGATGGCGGTGGCTGCGTCGAACTGCCGATGGGAGGGATGTTGCCACCGCTCTTTTCATGCTGGTCGTCTGGCTTGACGCTTAGTTATCGCTTGGTTGGATGGTTGTTGTTGTCTTTGTCTTTGTTGTTGTTGCTGTTGTTGTTGTTGTTGTTGCTGCTGCTGCTGCTTCTTCTTCTGCTGCTTCTTCTGTTGGGTTCCCCTCCTTCTCGCTCTTGTTTCAAGGCCACTAGCTTAAACAGTGCTCTAGCGACGATATTACAAGCTTAAACACAATACTAAAGACCACAATGGTAATGTGCGCGGCTATGATTCTGCTTCCTGTCTCCAACAGTTTACAGGTTATTTTACAAGAACAATATTTTTCAACATTATTTTCAAACAGACTGTTTGTCACTGATTCTTGTGTCACTATCCCTGGGTGTGCCGAAATTGGGGGGGAGGAAAACTCTTCTATCGACATCATGATACGAGCAGCTAGCTGTGACTCACTCTTTTTCCGTCTCCCACTTTCTTGCCGTTGCCGTTGTACGAGTACGTAGTAGACTACACTCTACACAGTATGTTCCAAGTTCCGAAACGTTCGCGTACCTCAGTTCGTGCCGTAAGATACCAACGGTACTGTGAAATAGTGATAGGCTCCTTACTGCATGATAATACGTGGTTTACAATAAAGAGTGAGGTTACTCACTAGCTACTCGTGATCCAGCTATATCCTCACACCACCCCGCACTCGCACAATCTGAAGACTCGTATGAGTCGGATAATATAGAGTCACATGAGTCAAGTGAATGCTCATGATATAGTAAATCTATAAGAGGATTCAGATTCGTGCGAGTGGAAAGCAGTGTTATTCTGTTGATATTAGTGCCATTAGCACTATCAACAGACATAGATGAGGTGGTTGACGGTGAAATGGATACATAAGGGGGTCGCATACATCCCATGAAGACATCCGAGTGTTCATAGAACTTTGTGCGACCAGTGGGTTTGCTCAGAGAGTCACTGTAATTTGCTTCTGATTTTGTCTCCTTGTAATGAAGAAGTTCATCATCAGTCCATTGAATGATAACAAAGTGTTTCATTTCAACATGTCTGGTTCATCGTGTAGGCTGATGGGCATTAGCCATCCTAACAGCCCCATGATTGTCTGCTAATATGGGAGTAGATTCAGTTTGGTTTAGTTGTAATTCCTCCAGAATCCAACGGAGATACAGTGCGGCTTTACAAGCATCTGCCATATTGGTGAACTCTGCTTCCGTAGAGCTTTGAGCGATCGTAGGTTGAAGCCGAGTTCTGTAGTATACTGCAGCTCCTGCAAGCATCATGATGATCCCTCCCATAGATTTCCTTTGGAGGCGATCGGATGCCCATGTTGTATCACATGCTCCGTTACAGCGGTAGTACTTATCAAGGTTAGACAAAGGGGAGACAGGAGTGGGAAGGGGTCGGTCTGGTAGGTCGTCCTGTGGTGCGGGACGCCAGTATGTGAGCCCTTCATATTTAGTTGCTAGGAGGTATACAAAGAGGTGTTTAACAGCCTCATAGTGTATCTTAGCAGGGCAATGAGAGTGTTGACTCAACATGATAACTGCAATGGAGATGTCTATCCGACATATAGTGAGGGCATATATTAGTTCCCCAATACATTGTCTGTAACTGAATCCCATAGATTGCTCAAGTTTAAGGGCCTCAATTGTGTCACTAGATGGGCCCTGATCCAACTGTAGTCGTTTTTGGTACTGGGAATCCTCCCTGAGTGGTGTGGGGCGTTTACAGTGGTATTTGTGGGTCCATCCATGGTGTTCTGCTATTTTCTCAATATACTTAGCACAGTGAAGATGGTTGTAGTATTTGGTCTGGTTGACATGGATCCCATTGAACTTTTGAATTGTGCCCAGGATGTTAAGAGGGTTAGTCATTCTGTCCTGTATTTGTTGACGAATGTTGTTGCATATATTAACATCAGCATTGGCAATAAGGAAGTCATCTACCTGCCGCAGTATGAGAGTCAGTCCGCTATGATCATGTTTAAAGTATAGACAAGGTTCATGTGTAGTTGATTTGAATCCAAGTTCCTCAGTCAGCATCTTGGAGATGTATTTGTCCCAGAGACGGGGAGCCTCCGGGTGACCCTGTAAAGCCTTTTGAATGGGGATAACTTGTCCGGGCTTAATAGGGTCTCTCTGGAGGCATTCCGTCCACCATTGATGAAACTGGTCATCCACCTGCATGTAGAAAGGGCTTTGCAGAGGAGGGGCTTCTGCAAAGGCATTACCAACATCATAGCCGACACATATAAGGTTCAAAGCAGCTGCAATTGCCCATGTTAAGCGATGAATTGGCTGTTCAACACAAGCTGCATAAGTCTCAGCAAGGGTAACTGCATGACCATACCGTTTGCCACCATTACAGGTCCCTCTAGCCTTAGGTTCATCTACTCCAGTGAGTGGGTTCTCTTTTTCTAAGTATGTCCAGACCCATGGAAGAACAGTCATGGATGGTGTCGCATCCACTGGATCACCAAACATGCCGACACGGTGATAGCGATTAAGTTGTTTCCATTCCGATTGTAAGAAGCCCGGCCACTTGTCTGTGCTAAGAAGTTTATTTCTAGTGAGTTTTGAGACACAAAGTTGCTCCGTTAGAGAATCCGGGGAATCAATAGGAGGTGGCCAGTGGTGTTTATTAGTCCATAGGTCTTGGTGATGGTTGAGGGCGTGGAGATGGTGAGCAATTACATTGAGTTGATCAGCCTGTAGTGTTGGTACTCCCTCACCACTAAGAGCAAAGCCTGTGAGCGAGCCAAAGGTGAACTTAATAGTCTTCCGATGGGTGTTTCGAGCATGTTTGATAGCATTAGTTATATCAGTCACAGTGGTAATTGGTTTATCATCAACTGTTGTGATGATAGTACCACGGAGACGACGTTTCCAGCCACGGATTCGAGTGTGTGCGATGGAGCCAACCTGGATTGCAGTGAGTTCCATAGCATTTTTAAGGTCTGGATGACTAGTGACAATAAATCCCATGGTTGGATGAATACTGGAAGCAGAAGTAAGGGGAAGTGTGTGAGATGTTTCTTTGAGGAACATGTTAGTCGAGACGTCTAGCGTTTCTAGTTCAGGGATGAGTGCAGCAATATCTGGACGCTGGAATTTGGCACGATGAATAGCGGCAGTGACCTTTGCAGCCGAAGTGGCCGTATAACTCGTAGGAGAATCACGGATTAGATCTTGTACCAGTGTTTCAGGGTTGAGTTGGCGAGGATCCTTGAAAGACAGTTCAACTTTATCAGGGGATCGGTTAGTAGTATGAGCTGCATTGGAGCCCTCTGTAAACATTTCGAGAAGATGAGCCCCAGCCGGTGATCTGTTTGTAGGGGCATCTCCATATTGAAGCTCATCCTTTGAATCATGGCGGGCAATTTTGTCCGTGCCAGTATGTATATCAAAGTATTTTATATTATCCATGGTTTTGCCATAGCCAAGGAAGATACCATCATATGTCCATGGATGTGTGGTTGTAGGCCGAGTGCCAGGGCGTTTGGCAGTAATTTTAGTAGATCCAAAAGTGATTAGATTGTCTATGAGTGGGATCTGTCCAGTATACATTTGAAACGGGGTCATATCAATAGCAGTGTGATAAGTACGGTTGTAGAGCCACGTGGCATGAAGAAGAGCATCAGCCCAGTATTCAGTTCCTAGTCCAGCTGCATAAAGGAGACACCTGATGCGTTCTTTCAAGGTTCGGTGTGGTCGTTCGGCGAGACCGTTTTGGGAGGAAGCATCAGCAGCAGTCGATAGAGTATCATATCCATGTTGAGCTGCGGTTTTACGGAATTCACCACTGTTGGATTTACGAGGTTTGCGTTTGGATGGGGAGGTTGCCATGGTGGGATATCGACTTGTGCAATCTGGTTTGATTGTAATCAATAGCGGTACTATAGCATCCATGATATAGCAGCACCAGGAGCTGCGGAGTCTTCTGGTGTCACTTTAGTGTTCGGAATTGGTGACAGCAAAGATACCGTAGGATTCTACGTGGTTTAGTACTGGTGTCGAAGATATTTTTCTACGAAATATTCAAAAACTCCTTGCATGCACTGCGAAAAATCTATCGCCGAGGCGAGTTAGAGGCTCCGTGGCAGCAGGAAGAGGAGTAAACCAAACTACTCATTCAATGGCTTTGTCGTCGATGATGGAGGTATGAAGCAAAGTAAGCCGTTTGTTGCTCATAACCTGTGAAATAGTGATAGGCTCCTTACTGCATGATAATACGTGGTTTACAATAAAGAGTGAGGTTACTCACTAGCTACTCGTGATCCAGCTATATCCTCACACCACCCCGCACTCGCACAATCTGAAGACTCGTATGAGTCGGATAATATAGAGTCACATGAGTCAAGTGAATGCTCATGATATAGTAAATCTATAAGAGGATTCAGATTCGTGCGAGTGGAAAGCAGTGTTATTCTGTTGATATTAGTGCCATTAGCACTATCAACAGACATAGATGAGGTGGTTGACGGTGAAATGGATACATAAGGGGGTCGCATACATCCCATGAAGACATCCGAGTGTTCATAGAACTTTGTGCGACCAGTGGGTTTGCTCAGAGAGTCACTGTAATTTGCTTCTGATTTTGTCTCCTTGTAATGAAGAAGTTCATCATCAGTCCATTGAATGATAACAAAGTGTTTCATTTCAACATGTCTGGTTCATCGTGTAGGCTGATGGGCATTAGCCATCCTAACAGCCCCATGATTGTCTGCTAATATGGGAGTAGATTCAGTTTGGTTTAGTTGTAATTCCTCCAGAATCCAACGGAGATACAGTGCGGCTTTACAAGCATCTGCCATATTGGTGAACTCTGCTTCCGTAGAGCTTTGAGCGATCGTAGGTTGAAGCCGAGTTCTGTAGTATACTGCAGCTCCTGCAAGCATCATGATGATCCCTCCCATAGATTTCCTTTGGAGGCGATCGGATGCCCATGTTGTATCACATGCTCCGTTACAGCGGTAGTACTTATCAAGGTTAGACAAAGGGGAGACAGGAGTGGGAAGGGGTCGGTCTGGTAGGTCGTCCTGTGGTGCGGGACGCCAGTATGTGAGCCCTTCATATTTAGTTGCTAGGAGGTATACAAAGAGGTGTTTAACAGCCTCATAGTGTATCTTAGCAGGGCAATGAGAGTGTTGACTCAACATGATAACTGCAATGGAGATGTCTATCCGACATATAGTGAGGGCATATATTAGTTCCCCAATACATTGTCTGTAACTGAATCCCATAGATTGCTCAAGTTTAAGGGCCTCAATTGTGTCACTAGATGGGCCCTGATCCAACTGTAGTCGTTTTTGGTACTGGGAATCCTCCCTGAGTGGTGTGGGGCGTTTACAGTGGTATTTGTGGGTCCATCCATGGTGTTCTGCTATTTTCTCAATATACTTAGCACAGTGAAGATGGTTGTAGTATTTGGTCTGGTTGACATGGATCCCATTGAACTTTTGAATTGTGCCCAGGATGTTAAGAGGGTTAGTCATTCTGTCCTGTATTTGTTGACGAATGTTGTTGCATATATTAACATCAGCATTGGCAATAAGGAAGTCATCTACCTGCCGCAGTATGAGAGTCAGTCCGCTATGATCATGTTTAAAGTATAGACAAGGTTCATGTGTAG
Source organism: Pseudo-nitzschia multistriata (assembly GCA_900660405.1). Classification (NCBI taxonomy): domain Eukaryota; phylum Bacillariophyta; class Bacillariophyceae; order Bacillariales; family Bacillariaceae; genus Pseudo-nitzschia; species Pseudo-nitzschia multistriata. Next base: position 222,492 of record CAACVS010000647.1, on the reverse strand, counting down.
TTGATTTGAATCCAAGTTCCTCAGTCAGCATCTTGGAGATGTATTTGTCCCAGAGACGGGGAGCCTCCGGGTGACCCTGTAAAGCCTTTTGAATGGGGATAACTTGTCCGGGCTTAATAGGGTCTCTCTGGAGGCATTCCGTCCACCATTGATGAAACTGGTCATCCACCTGCATGTAGAAAGGGCTTTGCAGAGGAGGGGCTTCTGCAAAGGCATTACCAACATCATAGCCGACACATATAAGGTTCAAAGCAGCTGCAATTGCCCATGTTAAGCGATGAATTGGCTGTTCAACACAAGCTGCATAAGTCTCAGCAAGGGTAACTGCATGACCATACCGTTTGCCACCATTACAGGTCCCTCTAGCCTTAGGTTCATCTACTCCAGTGAGTGGGTTCTCTTTTTCTAAGTATGTCCAGACCCATGGAAGAACAGTCATGGATGGTGTCGCATCCACTGGATCACCAAACATGCCGACACGGTGATAGCGATTAAGTTGTTTCCATTCCGATTGTAAGAAGCCCGGCCACTTGTCTGTGCTAAGAAGTTTATTTCTAGTGAGTTTTGAGACACAAAGTTGCTCCGTTAGAGAATCCGGGGAATCAATAGGAGGTGGCCAGTGGTGTTTATTAGTCCATAGGTCTTGGTGATGGTTGAGGGCGTGGAGATGGTGAGCAATTACATTGAGTTGATCAGCCTGTAGTGTTGGTACTCCCTCACCACTAAGAGCAAAGCCTGTGAGCGAGCCAAAGGTGAACTTAATAGTCTTCCGATGGGTGTTTCGAGCATGTTTGATAGCATTAGTTATATCAGTCACAGTGGTAATTGGTTTATCATCAACTGTTGTGATGATAGTACCACGGAGACGACGTTTCCAGCCACGGATTCGAGTGTGTGCGATGGAGCCAACCTGGATTGCAGTGAGTTCCATAGCATTTTTAAGGTCTGGATGACTAGTGACAATAAATCCCATGGTTGGATGAATACTGGAAGCAGAAGTAAGGGGAAGTGTGTGAGATGTTTCTTTGAGGAACATGTTAGTCGAGACGTCTAGCGTTTCTAGTTCAGGGATGAGTGCAGCAATATCTGGACGCTGGAATTTGGCACGATGAATAGCGGCAGTGACCTTTGCAGCCGAAGTGGCCGTATAACTCGTAGGAGAATCACGGATTAGATCTTGTACCAGTGTTTCAGGGTTGAGTTGGCGAGGATCCTTGAAAGACAGTTCAACTTTATCAGGGGATCGGTTAGTAGTATGAGCTGCATTGGAGCCCTCTGTAAACATTTCGAGAAGATGAGCCCCAGCCGGTGATCTGTTTGTAGGGGCATCTCCATATTGAAGCTCATCCTTTGAATCATGGCGGGCAATTTTGTCCGTGCCAGTATGTATATCAAAGTATTTTATATTATCCATGGTTTTGCCATAGCCAAGGAAGATACCATCATATGTCCATGGATGTGTGGTTGTAGGCCGAGTGCCAGGGCGTTTGGCAGTAATTTTAGTAGATCCAAAAGTGATTAGATTGTCTATGAGTGGGATCTGTCCAGTATACATTTGAAACGGGGTCATATCAATAGCAGTGTGATAAGTACGGTTGTAGAGCCACGTGGCATGAAGAAGAGCATCAGCCCAGTATTCAGTTCCTAGTCCAGCTGCATAAAGGAGACACCTGATGCGTTCTTTCAAGGTTCGGTGTGGTCGTTCGGCGAGACCGTTTTGGGAGGAAGCATCAGCAGCAGTCGATAGAGTATCATATCCATGTTGAGCTGCGGTTTTACGGAATTCACCACTGTTGGATTTACGAGGTTTGCGTTTGGATGGGGAGGTTGCCATGGTGGGATATCGACTTGTGCAATCTGGTTTGATTGTAATCAATAGCGGTACTATAGCATCCATGATATAGCAGCACCAGGAGCTGCGGAGTCTTCTGGTGTCACTTTAGTGTTCGGAATTGGTGACAGCAAAGATACCGTAGGATTCTACGTGGTTTAGTACTGGTGTCGAAGATATTTTTCTACGAAATATTCAAAAACTCCTTGCATGCACTGCGAAAAATCTATCGCCGAGGCGAGTTAGAGGCTCCGTGGCAGCAGGAAGAGGAGTAAACCAAACTACTCATTCAATGGCTTTGTCGTCGATGATGGAGGTATGAAGCAAAGTAAGCCGTTTGTTGCTCATAACCTGTGAAATAGTGATAGGCTCCTTACTGCATGATAATACGTGGTTTACAATAAAGAGTGAGGTTACTCACTAGCTACTCGTGATCCAGCTATATCCTCACAGGTACAGCATTTCGGTCCAACTGAACTGGAAACACCTCTGCGCACAACGCTTCTGGTTCGAAAAAATCCGTTTACAGTACAGTATTCTATCCTACGTACCGTACGTACCAGTACAATAGAACTTCGTAATACTTGTACTCGTGTTGTACGTAGTACTCGTATGCATAATAAATACAGTTCGAACATACGTATTGTCCATCACCGCTATGGAAGAACACCTTCGTTCTTTTTTCAGGTTTTAAGCGGGAACCTCACCCTACCGTACAACATTCCCATACAACTCTATCGAACTCGGTCGAACCCAGGACGCAGGTGTCAGAACACAACGTTGGTATTCTGACACATGCGTCCGAAGAAGATCCAAATAGTTTGCGAGGTGCGCTTTGCACATGAAGATCCAAATAGTTGGCGAGGCACGTTGTCCACGACAAATAAAGTCGGGATTGTTTGCCGAAAATGGACCAGAACGCCAACATACGGATCGATCCATTCATTTAGACACTCAGCAACAATCACAACCACTGGTGGAAAGAAACCAGGAAGGCTGTTTTGTGACACATTCGTTTAAACGCCGCATTCGAAGCAGAAGTGTGATGTCCCCCTATACACCACAACAAGACGATGTCATTGAACTCAACGTTGGAGGTACAAGAATGAGCGCCTCCCGGAGTACCCTGACGTCCGTTCCCGGGAGTAAGTTGGCCTTGATGTTTGGAGGATCTCTATGCAGTTTGAAGAGAGACAGGAAAGGAAACGTCTTCATCGACCAAGACGGTTTTCTGTTCCAACACATGCTCAACTATTTCCGGAACAAGAACAATGGGACCGACAAATACCCCATCAAGCCGCCCGATTTGGGGCCGGACCAAAACGAAAATTTTATCGCATGGTGGAACATTATGGGCTAGCTCCCAGTATGTTTCCCTTCAAATTCGAAGGGTTTAACAATCGTCCAGTTTTACCAAAAAGATTCAAAATATTGAGCGATGGACGTGTTCGCGTCGTACCGGATGGCCACAGTAGAAAAATTGAGTCGTGCGAATTAAGACTGTGTGAAGTTGTCAGGTCGTATAGTATAAGGATACAACATGGAAACTCTATATTTGAATACGTTGCTGGGAATAAATTTTTTTCTATTAACGGCAATTGTCAATATCTTCAAGGTGGATCAATGAAGGGGTCGGTTATACGTTCAGAAAACTCAGGGACTGTGTGGTATGTGAACGGAAGGCAAGTTTGGTCTTGCCACAGCAAAACAAATGTAACAGAATGTGAACCTAGCTTTACCATTACGGGCTATGGAGAAGTAGAGGTTACTTCGGTAGAATTCAACAAAACAATCTGAAACCGCGTAACTTGTTTATTTCGTTTTGCAATCCGTCATACCGTAAAGTTCAGCATATTTATGTTCCACTTATAAAAGTATTTATTTAAAGATGAAATCTCTTTTGCTTTGAACTCACCACATCACTCTAGCTACAATTTTTCGAATTCTGTCCGATGATATCGCCATCACTACAAACCTTGCTCGCTAGCGTGCGTACTAGGTATTCAATGATGATATTGTGCATTCACATTCCTCCACCCAAAAGATTAAAAAACGTTTTTTTCAGGTTTTTAGTGGAACCTTCGTACGGAACAACATGCCCATGCGCTCCGTCGAACTCGGTCGTAATACGACAGAAGCATACCGTGCATGTCATGACGTCCCGGTCCTGGGTGCAAGCAGGATAACCATTTGCGAAGATCCTGGACGGTGAATCTGGGTTTGCCAAGAATAGAAGACCCCTTCAGTTTATGCAACTCAGCAGCAAACAGCGATAGATGGTGTGAGCAAACCGGGACGATTGCTCGGTCGTACGATTCATTGCTTCCTTCGCTCAGAAAATGCATTCGAAAACAGAAACATGTCAGCAAACACCAATCAAGCACCACATCCAAACGATGTCGTTTCCCTCAACATCGGGGGCACGAAAACGACCGTGTTCCGTAGGAATCTTACATCGGTCCCAGGAAGCAAACTGGCCACCATGTTTGGAGGAAATTGGGACCATGACCTCCCGACAGACTCGACCAAGACTATTTTCTGTTTCAACAAATGTTAAACTATCTCCGGAACAAGTCCAATGGGACCGACAAATGTCCCATCGACTCTCCTGATTTGGGTCCACAACAAAATCAACATTTCGATCGCATGTTGAAATTTTATGGGATGATGCACGGTATATATCCCACAAGGTTCCAAGTGTATTATGGTCATACTCCATACCAAAAAATCAGTCGCAACAAAATCGGATGCTGTGGAGGAGCTGCTCTCGTCAAGTCGGATGGCCACAGCAAGAAAATCATATCGTACGAAATTACACTTGGTGAAGTCGAACAGGTAGTGATCGGAGAGAGGGGAAACAGTTTTTGTTATTTCAGTGAACACGATAAATATTTTCATGCGAAAGTCGACAATAAGTATTATCGTAGCGGAGTGATCGGGAATCCCAAGGGGTCAGTTATACGTTCAGAAAACTGCGGGGCGACGTGGTGTGTGAATGGCAAGCGAATTGAGAGATGTCAGCATGATTCGGGCGCCTGGATGAAACTGAAGCTCGGGGCCGTTTGGAATCAGTCACATATTTGGCATATCACTATCGTTGGCGAAGGAGAAATAGAACTCACTTCGGTTGAATATGAAGCAGAAAGATACCTTTCATTTGCGCCGTAGTACAAGGTTTCGCATATTATCAAAACAATCCTACCAAATGATCCAATAGATTGAAAACATTCACTCATGATGAAAATCTTGTCGATCGAATTCACGTATGTAACTCTTTTTACAATTTTTCAAATGTTATCGCAATCCCTTTCTTAGGTTTTTTTCTGTTGAGGTTGTTTCTGCTAATGATCATCCTTTCAAATTACATCGACTACTTCTTCCGAATCACTCTTCTTCACCTGAAGCGATTGTCTGTATTCTTCGGAATCCCGTGGCACCGTGAGGTTGCCCAAAAACGAATAGCGCTTTGACGACGCCTTTGCGGTCTTTTTGGCCCTTCTATCCCCGACCGACAGAATGGGGTTCCCGCATCCTCTCGGAAGGTGGTTGTCGTACCAGTGGTTCGCAATGCTCTCCCGGGTGGTGATCCACACGTCCTTGCCATACGATTTGGCGTAGTCGACGAACTCCGCCAGGGCTGCGACGCGGGCGGGTCGCGACAGGCGGCAGTGCAAGCCCACCGTCATCATCTTGGGCTGGCCCTGTTTTCCCTCCATGACCAAATAGCTGCGCGTTTCAGTTGTTTGGGAGCACGGGTTGGTACAATGATCATAATGTTGCCAAAAGACAGAACGCAAGGAATGAGTTTAGAAAACAACGAGAAGACAGCGCAGAAAGAATCGATCATCAAATCGAACTCGTAACAAAGAAGAAGAACAACCAGATTATTGTTTGTTCTTTCATTTTGGCACTCACTCAAGTGTTCTCTTCAAATGCTTCACAAAATCATCGGGCGTAGACCAGCCATTGGGAGCCGTAAAGAGCATGTCGTTCTCGACCAACGTGTAGGGGATCACCAAGTGCGGCTCTTCCTCGTTGCTGTAGTCAAAGTTCCAATAGGGAAGGTCATCGTTGTAGGCATCAGAATCGTACAAAAATCCTCCCTCCTCGACGACCAAGCGCCGTGTGTTCGTGCTGGGTTTTCCCTGGTACAGTCCGACCGGACGTTTTCCGAAGAGGGTCTTGTGGATTTTCACTGCCCGCTCGATGTGTTCCTTTTCGAGGGCTTCGTCGACGTCTTTGTAGTCCCACCAGCGGTATCCGTGGCTAGAAACCTCCCAGTCCTCCTGCTGTTTGATGGCACCGACGACTTCCATGTTGCGTTCGAGAGCCATGCCGACCGCCCATACCGTAACGGGAATCTTTCGGCTGGTAAACAAGCGATGGAGCCTCCAGAATCCACAGCGGGATCCGTATTCGTACATGCTTTCGACGTTCAGGTGGCGCTGGTCGGCTGTGTTTCATGCATGTTTTCAATATTGTCGCATTCGGCATTTCCCATTAATTTAGAATCCATGATCGCAATTGTAGTCAATCGGTATTGAGATCGAATTTGTCATATTCGTATGGTTTGGTTTCGGTACGGTCATAATTTTCGCAACAGGTTACAGCAAAAAGAATCGATGATGAAATCCAAGCACCAACGTTCAAAAACGGAATCATAAGTGAAGCTCACAGTTTGGCAAGTAGCCGGAAAAAGAAAAGACATGAATGGCAAAACGCAAACAAGTCGAACTATCCTTACCGTATGGCTGGGTATTAGGCCCGTTGTCCGACAAGAGGTGTTCGCTTGCTCCATCCCCGTGGAGGGTGCACATCTCGCCCCCTTCTTCGTAATTGATGACGAAATTTAGGGCAACCTTTGCGGCTTTTGGCCAGTGCGGATTGACGGGGTTGGCTCCATACCCAACGACGTCTCGCTCGTTGGTTTCTCCGTACTTCGATTTGGCGTCATTTTCGTGGGAGCTGAGTGGCCAGACGCCTTCCGATGTTGTGGAAGCGGTATCGGACATTGTTCTAATGTCAGTATTGCAAAGAGTCTATTGTTGAAGGGGGGAAAACGGCGTTTGGTGGCAGTTTATTCGTGGAAAGGTTTGGGGTTGACGAGACCGGCAGGGAGTGACCTCGAAGGCATTGAAGGATGGATCATCGTCTTGGCGGTTGAGAATTCTCACCAGCACAATTCCAAAAATATCTTTTGCTTGACCGGTTCGGTCGTCGATGGACCGGGTCATTTTCCTCCGTCATCGAACGGTCATAGAAGACGTTCGCCAAAGCCCATTCTCTCAGCCGGATCAATCCAACGAATCGGTTCGTGCTACTCTAGGTACAGTACCCTTCCGGTAGGGTACGTTCATACGGTAGATTCATAGATCTTTCCACGCAGTGGATGAGGTGCGCGAGAGATAGATTGGTGAAGAGCGCGAGATTTTACAAGAATAATACGGGTACATACGTACCGTATGGTTGGTACCCTACGTAAAGTACATTTTTCTCGATCGAATACAGTAATCATTTTTCTTTCTTCGTCTGTCACTTCATTTTTCTCAGCGACGCCCTGTGCGCTGTTCGTGGCGGTCATAATGTTAAATAAGCGATAGAAATAACCCATGTTATTGACCACATATGTACTTACACGAGAACAAAGGCGACAACATGACTCCCGCTACCATTTGGTACCACTACATGTACGGCCGCTACTCTTACCTTAATTCCTTATTTTGTCCTGCAAGTATTTGGTACGAGTACTATTAGCTTATGCAGATGTAATTGTAGAAATTTTCAAAAACAGAATTTGATGGAGCTGTTGTATTATGACATTCTTCGTCCGGTATGATGACTGTTAATAGTAATTTATTGACACTACAAGGCGGGCACCATGAATACCTACACAAGGCTTCGTGGATGGATAATTGATCGTCTTACTGCATTCATGTACAAATATTATGTACGTACCGGTAGTGTGTTGAAGTCAGAGGGAATTTTTTCCCTTTTACTGTAACTCGGCGAAAATAAGTTGTTTCTTGAATGCACTCGTACGTACCACACCTGTAGGTAGTAAGTACAGTATGGTAGTCCATCGAACAAGTTTGTACGCTACACGGTACATTACACTCTACGAATTCTATCCCGTGAAAGAAGTCTCGGTAGGAATAAGACATCCAAGCAGCACGGCAAATGGACTGAGTTCTTATCAACTTGGATACGGTACAACAGCAAATATCATTCGAAAGCAAAAGGTACAACATCAACGAATAATCATCAGTGGTACCACACGTTTCTTGCATAGGGTGCTGGTTCTGTGAATGGTATTGCCACTCTTATTTTGTGTACGATACCCAGCCAGTATTGATGCTGATTGTGCTGTCGCTGCTGCTACTGGTGTTACCATTATCGATCGCACACTTCAATGATGATTCCCCTTTCTTCGATCCCGAATAATGATATCCCATGTACGATAACCAAAAGATCACCTCTCACAGGAGAAACGACGAACCATAAAAGCATTTTGCAAACAAAGAAACAAACCGGTGGAGAATTAGAATTGTACCAACAACCATTTATTGTCCCGGCAACCATTCCAAAGACACCGAGGCGGATAGAAAGAGAAAGATTGAAAGGATTCCGTGCTGGCCACCACCCAAAACAAAAAGTTAGGGCTAAATCAAATCGCAACTCCTTGTCTAGAATGTCGATGACGAGGGCGATTGCGTCGTTCTCGCATGCATTATGGACGCTGTTCGCGGTGTGTGTTTTGGTGCTCTCTTCCGGCTGCCACCCGCTTCCTGGATTGCTACAGCCGCTGTTTGTGATGGCCGTACCCGACTACACCCAAACGAACCGGCCCAACTACGGACTGAACGATCCCAACGGAGCAGATGCCCAGAGAGAAGCCGCGAGGGAAGAAGCCAACAAGCAGTACGAATCCGCTTCGGGAGCATACGAATTCCTTACACGGAAGGACGAGGACGAGAAGAAAAAGAGGGCCTCGCTCACCATATCCATGCGTTTCAAGTCGAACCTCGAGTTCATCGTCGGGACCGTCGACTTTGGGCATTCAATCGATCACCACCGTTATATGTACTACAAGGGGGTGATTGCCAAGCCCCCACCCGATACGTCCCAGCTGTGTACGCTGCCGGAGGAGCTCATGGCAACTTACAGAAACGACCTAGAGAATATCCCCGTGGCCCTCTTGGTCGAGCTAGAAACGGGAGGATGCGACGTGTTGACGAAGGCCAGCAACGCCCTGAGGATCCAAAAGGATGTCACCTCGAATCTCAAATACGTGCTCTTCTACAACAACGATCGGTATGATCCTTCTTCCATTGTCACGCTCTCGCTGGATGACACTTCGCGGTCGACGTCGGCCAGAGAGCTCGCACCCCTGACAAAATCTCCCACCCTGGCACCAAGCTTAAGTTCCTACCCGAGCAGCGCGCCGAGCACGTCTTCGAGCAACATTCCTGCCCCAACTAGCACCGTTGCTCCGACCAACGATCCCGCGCCAACACTGGCACCGTCGACATCTGCACCAACGCCGCTGCTTGCACCAACCTTGAGTTCCTACCCGAGCAGTGCGTCGAGCACTTCTTCGAGCAACATTACTGACCCAACCGCCACCCCTGCTTCGACCAGCGATCCCGCGCCGACAGCGGCACCGTCGACATCTGCACCAACATCGTTTGAACCAACAAAGTACGCGCCAACGACAGACGCACCAACTGAAACCTGGTCGTCTTCGATCTTGCCAACCATATGGGGAATAACCGACGACGACTTTGACAGGAACCAAGAAACGATCATCGACGTCGGCAGTGACACCAACAACGACAATGTCGATGCTGCTCTCGAGGAGGACCTAGCAGAACAGCTGACAATAGAACGGGAACGCCTGAAGACCGAGCTCGAAGGGAACGACTCGATCGTCTTTGCCTCACTGCCCTTTGCTGTCGGCAGATTAATACTAGCAAACATCGAAGAACAGGTGTTGCGGGGCACCTACAACGTCGGGGACACAATAGCCAGTGCAGAGTTCCTCGAGCCCGGTTTCGAAAAATGGAGAATGGTAAGCACCGTGTACTTTTTTCGTACACCGCATCGTTTCCGGGTGTTGCACAGAATGTAGTAGTCGTTCGGACATTGCCGTTCGGATTCGAGGGGAAGATGTACTCACCTCTTGTATTTCAATTGTTGATCATCACTGGCGTTAGGATATGCGTTTGCAAATAATAGAACCGCCATCCCCGGTTCTCGGGAGCCCGAATGACGACGACGTCGGCAACGATGACTATTTAACGAACAAAAACATCGGAGGCTCCAATTCCTATTCGGACCGAGCCCCCAGCACGTTCAACGTGTTGAAGTACGTCCTTTTCGGGTTGCTGATCATCTCTCCGTGCCTGAGAGCCTTTCATCTGTGGTGGGCCGGCGGTGGACGGATTCGCTTCCGCCACAGCGAGGACGAAAGCAATCGGATCGTCGGCCTGCAATACATCCCCCCGATGGACAACTGGTTCGGTCCCTACGAGCCCGTGGAAGGGGAGCGCGTCCACGGCCGGCTGACCACCGAGCAGATCATGGCACTCCCGGAAATAATATACCAAAAGCCAAACTTTGACCACGAGGACGACGCCGCCACCGAGGCGCCGACCGAGGCCACCGACCCGAACCATATCTACCACGAGAGCGACGACCGGAGCGAAACCGGAGCGGAAGCCCCGGACGAAACCACGGGCGCCGCGCGTTCGAACGACCCGGACGGCGACACCGTCCGCGCCCCTTCCGATACGATCCCTTGCCCCGAACCCGAAAGATTCGCGCTACCGGGAAGCCCAGAGCGGGTTGGGACGGAAACCGGCTCGCTGTCGTCGTCGTCGTCCTCATCGGCGTCGTCGTCGCTGCCCAGCGGGCCAAGGGAGGACCTCCCCCCCGACGAGGAGCAGCCGGCCGCAGAGGCGGCCCCTCTGTCCTTTCGGACCCAGCGACGGCTGAGGGCCTTTACCACGACGACGTGCACGACGTGTTCCATCTGCATCGACGAATTCGAGGTGGGCGAGAAGATCCGACTCCTCCCCCTGTGCGGCCACGGCTTCCACACGGAGTGCATCCTGCCGTGGCTCAGGGAGCGGCAGGGCTGCTGCCCCCTCTGCAAGATGGAGGTCATCGAGGAAGCCGGTGCCAACAACAGGAACAACAACAACAGCAACAACAACAATGGTACCGACAGGGGGAACGCCGGAACCTAGCTCTTGACGCCCAAAGAGTCGCTGGGCGGTTCTGTCCTGTGCACTATATGTTTCGTGTATAATTATTTGTTGTCAGTAGTAGCAACGTTGCCGAGTTGCATTACACAACCGTTTCTTGTTCCCCTGTGCACGCTGTTTTGCGTTACTGGTATGTTGTGTGTTCTGGCCAATGGCAACTCGTTGGGATGCACCAAAATCAAACTACTGCCAGCACATGCTAGTTTTATATGGAGTTCAGTCACATGGTATATGGGGACATGTGGCAAAAGAAACAACTGATAGGATAGGCAGATTATAGAAAAGGTTGATATATATAGTTCGTATTCCTTCTTTACCTCTCTTTTATTTATAGCTAGTATGCCTTCTTAACCTCTCTTTTTGAATTACAAGAAGAAAGAGGCATGCTTGATTCTACTACTAAAAACAGTGACTACGGAAAAGTTGACTATGGTGCACTGGACTACAATTATCTTTAGTGCACAGTAGCCAGTAACCTTGAAGAATTCTCACAGCCCTGGACTTACTAAACCCTGGTATACCGGTTTTTTGCAAATAAATGACTGCCTTGACCAAAAACAGATTATTCATTTTTAACTTAAGTATTCAGACATTATTGTGACAACAAGAAGTCATTCCAGTATTTAAGAAGAGAAACAAATTACTCCCAACACTCAAAAAGTCAGTTGTATTTGTTGCGATTGGTCATTCCAAGATTTAAGAGAACCAAATTGCTCCCAAGACTCACATAAATATTTGTAAGTCAAATTTGTGATTGGCTGTTTCAAAATGTAAGAGAATAATCTCCTACTAAATTCTCCCAAGACTCACAAATTCAGTTATTTTTGTGATCAGTTAGTCTGACATTAAAAAGAAGCAAACAACAACAATAAATATGAACAGCTTTGACTATTACTTATGGCTATGACATGCATGATAACTTGTTGGACAAGTTGAGTCCTACAAAAAAAACTGCCAGTTCCTCCTCTCCACAGAAGTTGGGGAAGAGCATCATGAAGCATAGCAATGAAGTCACACATTGTTTCTGGTCCCATTGCAAGCTAGTAGTATCTCATTCAAAATAATGAGTCTTGTTTCCACTTTTCTAATGAATTTGAATTTCTTGGTCTTGATTGTTTTGAGAGAGAGACAATTGAGGAATTTAATTGGATTCCAATACAGTTCAAAACAAACAATTTCTATTTCTTAAATCTCATGTTGCAAATTATTTGTGCACACCAGGCAAACCTGAATATGTTTCTGTTAATGAATTTTTTCTCTGGCTTGAATCAAATCAAAGAAGAAAAAAGGAAAAAATTGATTGGGCAACTCCACACCCTGTAAAAGAAAATCACTTGAAAATTTCCAAACGGGAACAGTGAAAGCTTTGGAGGCATCCCCATTGATGATGGTAACATCAATCATCCAAAAGATACTGATCACAACTTATTGGCAATGGAAACATATGCTAAAACAGCAATGATTCTATTTTTTTCATTTAGGAATCCAAAAAAAACTCCAGACAGATTTGAAATATTTATCAAAATGCAGGGAAAATCTAAAAAGTGGGAACTTGAAACTGAATCATCAGAAACTGCTAGTAAAAAATGTCTAAAATTGGTACACCAGTTTTAATTTAGGGGGATCAAAAGATGCTCTACTAGATTAAACTACTGTCAAACTAATGAGGAAGTAAGTTGCAATCTTTGTTTGTTTGATGAGCTGCAAGCAAATTTTGTTGACAATATGGATATGATATATGATCCATGCCAGATTCAGTTCACAGAAACATTCAAGAAGCTGCAAATTGACAGTTTGGTTGTCACTTGTCAAGGTTCCCAACACAAATGTGGAAGAACACTGTTGAAAACAACAAAAGTCCCACCATCTTCAAATGCAATTGCACTTCAGAACTCAAGTTCAGGTAGTAACTTGGTTTTTTCTACAGACAATGCACAAAATCTCAACCAAAACATAAAACCTAATGAGCTTCAAAGAAGTGTTTTCTTTGATGCTGCCACCCATGAGACTGATCATGCAAAAGCTACTACTATGAAAAACTTCGCATTTACTGGTGCATTGGAAAATATCAGACACTACTATGCAAAGTTGAATTTTTAAATTGACATAGACCAAGAAAATGAATTTAGCCAGATTGTTGCTGCTTTTGTCTCAAAACTTCATAAAATATCTCTACATTGACCTAAACGATTGTGAAATTATCAACATTGATGGATTTTATGTTCAATGTGCTGTACTAGTAGATGCCAAGAAAGTTGAATGGATGGAGGTACTTTATCTTCTCAAAACACAACACAACACAACACAGCAGCAACAGTAACATTTTGATTCCTGCAGGAATTCAAATTACTAGTAGTAGCAGTACCAATCAGACTCAACAACAAGTCACAAGAAGAAGGGAATACAATTACTATCTCAATTCCCAATTAAAATCATTGCCAATGCTGCAAGAACTGTTCACAAATTACAGGGAGGTCTTTGGAATGTGTTGGTTTCAACTTGGTCTTAGAGAAGCAATTGGATTTATGTTCTTGTGCTTTCAACAAGAAGAAGAGATAAAACTTCGTCTTCCGGCGCCAAGAATGCTCCTCTGCTGGTGGCTGTTTGTTGTTCTTCTTGTTGTAGTAAGATCACCTCTTCTGCTTACTACTACAAAAAACAACACCAACAACAAAAACAATACCCAGCATACACAACAAATTCATGATTTCTATTCCTACTATTTCAGAAAGAACATACTACTACTATACATTCTTCTCAGAGCATAACTTCAACCTTGCTGGCACTAACTCAGTTTTTGCACCGTACGGTAGACGGTATTTGCGTTCGCGAGCCAATCTTGTGTCTTTGACCCGTACGTACGTTCGTACCGTACGGCACCGAACGTTCGACGATCGAAAAAATCAAAAATCACTCTTCTAGTCTTAGGTTTCTCTCTACTAGCAGGCATCATCATGGCCTGTCCAACCCACCAGCTCCCCAAACCGAAGAGCGTGCTTCGTGTTTGTGTTTCTGCGTTGTTTCGTTCGTTCCTCCGGACAAAATCACCCCCCCCCCCGCGTCACGACTCAATGCTGCTACCACAAAAGATTCGGTGCCATCATCAACTACAGATAGCATTTGGACGGCAAGGCAACGACCATCATCTCACCCATTCCTCGGCAAGTGCACAACGCCCGACGAAGCACGGAGAGCAAACCAAAGAATCAAGGAGCCTTCGAAGAACCCTGGCTGGATCGAGGGCCCGGACGGTCGATTTTATTCGATTCGATTCGATTCGAACCAAAACACAACACAACACAACACAACACCACATTCGGAACCTGCACACGGTCCGGCATCCTGCGAGTGCAAGAGACCACCAAACACMGCATTGCGTGGCGACCCCCCGGAAGCAGACGCAGCGGCACAGCCGAACAACAAACCTAGCGGAGCGGAGCGGAGGAATGCGACAGCGGGTGGTCTGCGTGCCAGCGCATCGAAAACCCACGCACCACCGTGCCATGGAGCAAGGGCCATCGCCGTTGCCGTCCGCGACCCGGAGCACCTTCCGCAGGCGCACCCGGTTCCGGTCCGCTGCGGCGGCGCTGTGCTGGTCGGTGGTGGCGGCGGTCCTGTCCCTGTCGGCGGGCCCGGCGATTCTTTTCTGCGCGGCCGAAGGGGAAGCCACCGGCGGCTCGGGGGTGATCCCCTCCGCCGGTGCGACCGGTGCCCCCACGGTCGCTCCCACCCGTCGTCCCATCGTCCTCGTCTTTGACGGCGAAAAGGCCACGATCCAGGGCGACGACGACGAATCGGACCGCGAGCCGTACTCCCGCGGGTGGATCAACTACGCCTTTTATTTTTTTCGCTACGGCGCCCTCCTGTGCCTCGTCTGCTACCCCTGCGTCCGCGGGCTCGGGGTGTGGCATTCCGCGGGGGGCCGGATCCTCCTGCGGTACTCCTCGTACGACGACCGCGGACGGGGGATCGGCCTTCCCACCGGCCTGCGCTACCGGCCGGCAGACATCGAGCGGTGGCTCTTTCTCACGGGCCTGGTCGACCCGGCGGAGGGGGGTCCCGGCTCCCATCCCCACGGCCCCCGTCCCCCGCGGGCGGTCCCCGACCGGCTGACGCACGCGGAGGTCCTCGCCCTGCCGGAGATTTCCGCCCCGGCGCCGCTCCGGGGCGAAGACGAGCACGGGACGGCCCACGGATCCGGCGATTGCGATCGCGATTGCGATTGCCACCAAACGGCGGAGGTGGTTCGGATCGGAGCGGGGAAAGAGGAAGGCAGCCCGACCGAGGAACACGCCGAGCCCGGCGGCGGCCCTTGCACCGACGCGGATGCCGGGGAAGCGGCGGCGGCGTCGACCGCAACCACCACCACTACCACCACCACCAAGTCGACCGCCTGCTCCATCTGCCTCGACGATTTCGAGGCCGGCGAGCCCCTCCGGTTGCTCCCGCGGTGCGGCCACGCCTTTCACACCGACTGCATCCTCCCGTGGCTGACGGAGCGACAGGGCGTCTGTCCCTACTGCAAGGTCCCGGTGAAGGAGCCGCCGCGAGGGAGCGACGAGGACGAGGACGAGGACGAAGGTGTAGATGCGGACGCGGACGCGGATTTGGACGAGGAGGCCGGAGGGGGACGCCGGGGCCCTTGAGCCGGGTGCACAATCGAATCGAATCGAATCCGTTTGTTCGTTCGTTCGTTCGTTCGTTTCAATCGCCAGCCAGCCACACGTTACGAGCGAATCGGAAGCTGGTCCCGGGATGCCTGCACGGTGCAAAGGAACGGACCGGCCCTGGTCTGTATCCTGTATTCGATTGGAAGAACCCATCGGGTCCCGGAACGTGGAACGGATTGCGTGTGTCTGTTTGCAACGTGCTGCCGGAAGAACTGACTGGAACCACTGGTTCCAAGCCCACGAAGCGGGGAACCCAAAGCGGTTGTTGGACAATTCGGGTCGTGCCCCTTTAGGAAGGGTTCCCGAAAACCAGCAGCGGAGGGCTCTGGTTTGGAATTGTCCTAGATTTCCATTCCGGTTTTGTTTGCACTAGCCAGTGGTTGGACTGCACTCAAACCTCATAGCACGAATGAGGATGCTGCGGAAACGAAGCACACCCACGTCGGCCAAAGATTGATAATAGTACTCCAACCTCTAACCCCCAGGTGCGACTATGATACATACGATATTGCTTCCAGGACGTACGTATCGTACGTACGACTTGTATGGTATGGGATCGAGTTGATGAAACTTCTTACAAACAGTTGGGAAGAACTTGTACGGCCTGTTTCTACGATTGATGAACCAAGAGTTTCCGTACCGTACCGTACCGTACTAACCTTAAGTAATAGAACACGTACTACTGCGCACTGCTCTGAAATAATTATGACGCCCGTAGTTCACGACCCTGCCATCACACGGAACGAGTTCACGCGCGCTATGTAGAATGGTTTTTAGCTATTGTTTTGCTTTGTTTTTAATTTATTTGAAACGGAGAATCGCGAGCGTTAGAGCAAGACGGTAACCCAGAGTGCTACTCCGCTGGCCTACTCACCTTTTTTCGCAACCGTCAGCCATCTTTTTCGCAACGGAATTTTTGTTTCCGTTTCCCGTTCCTTCGCTTGCCCTTCCGATGCCGATCCGATCCCCATCTGCGGAGGTACGAGTAGAAGTACGCTACGGAACGAGTACGAGTACGTTGCGCTGCGAATGCTTCGTTTGGAACGAACAACCGGAATCTCCTCTCGCTCCCATTTTGGCAAACCCCGTGCTTCCAGCTCGTCGAAGCGTCCTTCGCATCGCACCAACACCGCTCCGAAACTCCATGACGGCCATGCTGCTGTCGCCTCCGTGCTCGCACGAACTCAAAACAACAAGCGATGCGTGCGGAACCGAGAACGACGGCTCAAGGAGACACGCCTTGGGCATCGAAATCGAACGGACCAACAACGAGTTCGCGGAGGAAAGGTGCCGAGAGATCCTTTCCCACTACGAAGAGGAATCCCACCGTCCCGAGCACGAAGACGCGCGGTGGCTCGTCGGACAGCTGGATCGAGAGGAGCAGGAAATCGCCGCCCGGTGCTCCTATGCCTATTGGTATCTCTCGCGGCGCTCGCTCGAGGAACCTTCGGCGCAAGCCGTCAAAGATCCCGCCCGGTTTGCGAGCGCCATGCAGGAGGCACGCCGCCACTTGGACTGCGCCGACCACCGATCGGAGGTCCTAAAGGTCTTTCGGGAGACCCTGGACTTTCACCGGTCCCACAAAACAGCGCTCTACCGAACCTGCATGGTTGACGCTCCCGGCGCGGACAAGGGCCTGTCGGACTCCGAAAAGGAACTGAGCAAGGGACGCAGGGAACGCATCGGCGACGAAATGAAGGACCTCCAAACCAACGTCGTTCGGGGCCACGACCGGGAGGACCGCGCGATTTTCTTTGCCTTTCCCCGCCGAAAAGCCGGGACCTCGGAGGACGCCTTTGTGGATTCGCTGGTGTACACCGTGGAACGCGCCGCGGCCTCTTCCGAGTTCCAATCGATCGGCCGCCAGGACCAGATCGTCGTCGTTCTCGATACCAAGGGGAGCTCCTGCCCGCCCTTCAAGACCCTGCAGGCCGCCGTTGGAATACTCCAAAACTTTTATCCGGGACGCCTGAAAACATGCGTGATTCTCAATCCCCACTACGTGGTCACGGGAATCTTCCGGATGATCAAACCCTTTATGCACCCCCTCACCTTCTCCAAGTTTGTGCTGGTCAAAGCCAAGCGACAGAGCGGCATTGCAGAGGAAGACTCGGTGCTGTCCCGGTTGATCGACGAGTCGCAGGCCATGCCCGAAATGATGCCGGGGCGTGGGAAGCTCGCCTCGAAGGTAGACGTGGACCGATTCTTGTACAAAGTCCCTTTTTATCGGCTCTACGATTGCACCGACCCCGAGCACGACCCGAAGCTGCTAGACAGGGAAACACACTCGACAACCTCCACCACGCTATCGCTGTCGTCGTCGTCGTCGTCCCTGTCCCTGTCGTCCGATGCCGCCGACGAAGACGAACACGAATGCGACGAGGCGACCGAACCGTTGGCAAACCTTGAAAGGGGAACCACCAAGGCCAAACCCACCCGAGTGGCGCTGCGTTCCCTGGCCGTGGGGCAGCTCTCCGTGCGAGCCAGCCCCGGATCTCCCATGGTGGTCGATCTCAGAATCGTTGGCTGAACGACACGAATGGCGGCACGACCGGACGAAACACAAAAAAAGACGACACCGTGCACCAGAAATGCTTTCATCGATTTCACTCGGGGATAGATACAACTTGTTCGAAATAGATAGGAACGATTATTTTTTGCGAACAGAACCCGCAATACGAGTAGTTTTGTACTAGTGCATGCCTGACCGATTATCGGGGGGAAATTCGATGCAATCAACGAAACCCCAGCCTTGCTCAAACCCATACCCAAACCACCCAGCCTAGCTCTGCATCGTACCAAAACAACCATTACAACCCTGTATTTCTTGAGGGAATGCATCCCGAGTATTTAGGTTTGTATCCCAATTTGAAATGGAAGATGCTCCCAAGTAGCAAGCAACAAGCACCAAAGAAACAAAGTCTGTACAACTATTTGTAGTAACTACTATGAGTGTAAGGGCAAGCAAATGCACAAATAGTCTTACAGAAGCAAACACAAAAGGAATCCCAAGAAGAAATAGAATGTTCCCGTGTCGTTAGTAGCACACCACAGGAAACACGGCAGACTCTTTGTTGTTGGTGGGTGTGCAACTCTAAATTTACTGAATTGTCTTGAAATGGGTTTTTCCACTACTTCTTGATTGCTGAAAAGTGATTCCATTACTAATTTCTGCCACTGGTGATACAGATTTCTAGTGCTAGGAGTACTGATAGAGTCTTGGACTAGACCAGTTTCATGTTTGGTAGGACTGGCTGGCTGAGTGAAATTGGTGACAAAAGAAACACTGTTTCTAGTACTACTACTATTTTTTACAGTGCAAATAATTGTTGCTCCTATATTAGTACAATCAGCTCTCTTCTTTCAGTCCAATTTGAGCACTTTAAAATCAATTTCATATCAAACTTAATACTACTAGTAGTAGCTTGTCAATATGGCAGCAAAGGGGGTCAATGGAGTGAGAAAACGTCCAAGCTGAGGATTTTTTTGCTCTCTCCCCCTGGGCCATGGTGAGGGGAGATGTGGACAGTTAAAATCTAGTACTAAGAATCCCATCTTCCTTTCAATTGGTTCTTGTAGATGGAAACAGGACTGAGCTCATCACCAATAAACTATCTCCATCATGGGATGAGGACAGTTCCAGAACCGGTGCTTTGCACCCAGCAGTTGCTCCTGCTGCTGCTGCTGCTGCTGCTGCTCCCAGAGATAAGAAGTCCTTGGTGAGGAGGAGGAGTTCTAGTAGTAGTAGTACTAGAGTAACAGCAGTCATTTTGATACAACGCTAAGAGTGACACATTCTTGAGGCTGTATTTGTCTTCAGTATGGAGAACTCTTGTATTGTGTTTCTTATTCAAAAGAGGTGCATTGCCCATTGGTACCATAGTCAATACAAGAAACTTTTGTTCCCCGTGTTATTACAAGTAAAGGGTATTTTCAGGTGTACAACAAATTAAAAAACATGTTGTTAGTACGGTTCTCGTACCACTTACAGTACTACACTACGATACTTTGCATCGGTGCAAAACACGACTCAACCGGATGCATCCCCACCGCACACACGGGTTCGAAAGGATCGCAACGCAACCCCCATCAAAGATCCCGTTCCGGCGGGAGGTTCTCGTCTCCCGCCTTTACGGTACGGTACGGTAGGTACCCGTACCTAGTGCACGCTTCGGAATCGATGGATGGATGGATTTTCGTTCGATCGATCGATTCGGAAGCAGGGATTCCTTCCCTCTTTCGATTGGGTCGCTGGAACGCAAAAGGAATGCGTCGTCGTTCGTCGTTCTTCTTCTTCTCCCTCGATCGAATCCCGTTCGCACCTGCTTGTCTTATGTACAAGTACCTACTCGCGGGTGGGTTCGAAGCGGAAGATCTTTTTCGAAACTTCCTGCCGAACCCCACCAGTACTACGTACTCGTATCGTGCGATGTCCTGGGATTGTCCACGCTGCGTGCCTTGTAGTACGAGTCCTGATCTACCAGCTAGTAGTTGGCGAGATAGAGGATAGGAATTCCTGGTTTTCTCGTGTACCTACCTACCGCATCGGACCTTGCGATGCCCGAGGGGTGGGTTCTTCCCTTCCCGGGTTGCGCACGCCTTAGTCTCACAACGCAGATCGACGTTTCGGTGCACCTGGTCTCCACCATTAGCGCAGCGGCAGTTTCGATTCCTCTCGCACCTTCCCAAGCCCAAGCAAGCCCAAGAAAGCCAAAGCAAGCCATACCTACCACCACCACTACTACCACCACTACCACCACGACGATGGGCCTCCCCCGCTCCCTCCTCCTCCTCGCCGCCGCCTCCCTGGTTTCGGAAACCTTCGCCAACGATCCCTTTCTGAAGGAGATCCTGATGGGCCGGTGCTACGAGCGCTGGTCCGGGCCCTCCCCGGTGGTCCCCCCCCCCACGACCTGCGGCGAGCTCGTCGGGTCCTTCCTGAACCTCCTCGAGTCCCGGACCGAATCCGGCCTGACCGAGCGGGCCTTTGCCGAAGCCTACACGAGCAAGGCGGACTTTTCGTCCCCGAGGGACGCCGGCCTGGTCCGGGTGGCCCTCGGCGGGGGCAGCCAAGACGGAACCGAAGACGAAACCGAAGAAAGAACCACCAGCCCGTTTGGCCTCCTCGAGGGCGGGCCCTGGGTGACCCCGGAAACGACCCCCGGGGGGAGCCTCCTGGACGGCCTGGTCTTTTGCGCCAACGGGAACCAGGAAAACTGCACGAGGGAATCCTCGGGAGCCTACTGGAAGTTCTGGGCCTCGGCGTACGCGTCCTTTGCCCGGTCCGCAGAGGGCCACCTCTCCATCCTCCTGGAGGACGAGAGGGTCGACGGGGCCTTTCTGGAGCGGGCGTTCCTCTCCCACCTAGGGGCCTCGGGGGTCGAGGCCGTGGGGATCTGGGGGGTCGACTGTGCGTCCCCCCTGGCCCGGAAGGTCTCGTCCTTTGTGGCCGAGACCGTGGGCCTGCCCTGTTCCTGTGGGGGGCCGGACGTGGTGGAGCTCGCCCTGTGCGGGAGCGCAAGCACAAGCGGCGCAGCGGCGGAGGCCTGCGCCGCCTACCGGAGGGGCAAAGAGGCGGCGAACGCGACCGACAATGCGAACGAAGATGCGGGAGGCGCTCCCGGCGAACCCGATTCCGGCACCGAGCCCCCTTTGGCCACCGCCGATGGGGATGCAATCATCGACCAGAAGGACCACGAGCGAAAACACGGGGGCTGGTTCTTCCCGTGGTTCTTTCTGGCGATCGGCGGGTACCTCTGGCACAAGAAAAAACACCCCTTGTCTCCCTGCGAACCCGGCCGCCTCCACCGCTGGTGCGAGGACCGGACCTACGACTGCATCAAGGGGGACCTCTTTCTTCCAAGCACAAGCCCAAGCTTCCGCACCCAGGGGAGCCGGGACGAACCCCCGACGAGCAGCAGCGGCAGCGGCATTACTGACAGCAGCAGCAGCATGAAGTACTCCTCCTTTGCCAACAGCTACCACGGAAGCGGTGCGAGCGGAAGCACCGGCGGCGTCGCCTCCTCGCAGTAAGACCGCCGGGGTCCCTCCGGTGCCGCGGCAACGAGAACAAAGGCTTTTGCCGGTGGGGAGACGAGCAAAGACCGGCCTTGGGAACCGTGGCAACGCTGCATCACCATTAGATAATATAGTACATTCGTGTGTGTTCCATCTCGCGCCTTGGGAGGAATGGCTAGGAGCATGGTTCCTCCCCGAGCCATGGTTCTGGCATTCCGAGCGCCTCTTCTAGTTTCACGAGTTTAAATATTAGATTGATTTTATGTTTTTTTGATTCGATATGTTAAGTCTCTGCTGTCCTAATCACGAGGACGATCTCGTAGCAGCGGCCAAGAAATTCGGGTGCGTTTCGCAGGTGGATGGATGAATAGCGTGGAGGATGGTTCCGGGTCTGCTGTTCGTTTGGAGCTGTGCAGGTAGTGCCCCAATATGCAATAGTGCGGTACGCTACGGCCCGGAGGCAGGATTGTCGTTGCTATGGGCCCCTGTGGAAGCTATTGGTGGAAGAAAGAATACAGGGGAATCGACGTCTCTGATGCCTTTGCTTGGTGGATCCTTGGAGACGCTTAGTTAGATCGCAGTCGATTATCGTTGCTATGGGCACAGATCTAACTAAGCGTCTCCAAGGATCAACCAAGCAAAGGCAACAGTGACGGCGATTGGTGTCGATCCGGGCAAGCGCAAGCGCAAGCCGCTGCCCGCTTCTCGGTCTCAATTCCGCCGTTGGCGTTGTGTTACGGAAGCAAGGCCTTGCAAAGGGCGGGGCAAGCCGCGGCATAGAAGAATGTTTCGTGGCTCCAACTCCAACGGATTCTTTTTCCGTTCCGCAGCGTCGTTCCATACACCTGATTTCCTACGAATAAGCAGACAATTGCTTTGCTCACCAAATACACGGTTTTTCAAACCGCATAATTACGGTCGAGAAGAGGGGAGGAGGCACCGATCCTCACACCCCCCCCCCCCCGAGAAGCTCGCGCACCGGAGCTCCTCGGTCCGCTCGAGGACGCTCTTGGCCACGTGCTCCTCCAGCGCCGCGTAGGGCGGGGCCGCCCCCGTCCGGGCGTCCCCCCTGACCACGGCGATCTTGGACGCCGTGTCCGGGTCCAGGAAGGCCCGGACGATCCTCCACAGGAGCATCGCCGCCCCCGGCACCGGAAAGAGGAGGCAGCCCCCCAGCCGCTCGGGAAAGTTCCGCTCGAGGAGGGCCGAGACCTCCCTCACAAAGGGCACCAGGTTCTTCGGGGAGGGGTTGGCCCATCCCTCCCCCCCCCGGACGTCCAGGAGGACGGTCATTTTCTCGTCCGAGTCCCGGCCGAGCTTGCGCTCCAGGTAGAGGGCGATGCAGAGGGCAAAGGCCGACTCGGGGGCCATCGCCAGGTCCATCCGGGCGGGGAGGAGCTGGAGGATCCGGCGGCCCTTTTCGTCGCGGGCGTGGGTCTCGCGGCCGTGGGGGGGGCGCTGGGTTGCCTTGTTTGGGGCCTCCTTCTTTTCCCAACCCTGCACCACGACGATCCTCGCCAGCTGTGGCAGGACCGGGTCGCAAGCACCACCCGCAAGAGACCCCTTCTTCCGGGCCTCGTGGGCGAGGGCCCTTTGCGAGGCGTATTCCCAGTCGAGCTCGTCGAGGGCCTGGTCGTCCTGGACACAGGCGTGCCAGACCAAAGACGACTCGTCGTCCTCGTCGTCGTCGTCTTGCGGGCAGTGGTCGCTCCCGTCCAGCCCGTGCTCCCGCCTCCATTCCAGGTAGCCCCTCAGCTGCTCCAGGGCCTCTGGGTAGTCCCCGCCCCTGGCGGCCAGGAAGCGTTTCCGCTCGGCGGCCGTCGATCCCGGGCAGTGGTCTTCGAGCCGCTGGAGGGCGTTTCCGTGTGGCGGTGGAGCGGGGTCACCGCCCCTACAGTGGTTGCTGTTGTTGTTGCTGCTGCTGCTGCCGCTGGCCCGTCGTCGTTCGTTCGCGGTCATGTCTGGATCCTTTCGCTGCTTTTGACGCGGTTGTTGGTCGATGCGATTCGTTGTCTCGGTGGCTGTCGGCTTGTCTTGCGTTGGTTCCAGGCAATAGCTGTTGTTGTTGTAATTGTTGTTGTTGTTGTTGTTGTTGTTGTTGTTGTTGTTGTTGTTGATGATGTTGCTGTTGTTTTTGTCACTGCTCGCACAATGATTTGCTGGTGTCGTCGATGCCGATGCCGATGCCGATGTCGATGTGGTTGCCGGTGCGGGCTGGTCGATCCGAAAACGAATCACGGGCAGTCCGGAGCCACTTTGAGAGGATGGGGGATGCCTCTTGATGGAGACCACCATTTCCGTTGGGTTTTCCCCAGGGTCGGATGCACAAACACACAAAAAGAAGAGTCTTGGCGTGCCGTGTCGTGTCGTCTCGTTTTGTTTCGTGTCGGGCGGTGTTCTTTTGCAGTACTGTATTGTATTGGACGTCAACGATGACTACGAGTACGGAGGAGCAGTAAGCAACTGTATTTTGTACCATACGTACGGTACGAGAACATTACGACTACAGCAGCCAGGTTCGGTCACTAGTACTTCTACTGTGATCGAGAGCATACCAACTTCAGGATACGGGAGCTATTTTTGGCATTAAGTATTAATTGTACTACGGAAAGGAAAAATCTTATGGCCAATGAACATATTCCACGTTGCAAGGAAACAAGCAAAGAGCGAAAAACCAATGGGTACATTAATTCCTGGAAAACCCAAAAGCCCGTATTCCGGGTAAATTTGTGAGAAGACGAACACAGTCTCCGTGATCAAATTGGAAACAACCGGTCAAAGGGAGCACTGCAAGTCGCTCGACCTCCTTCCTCGGAAATCGAAAGGGAGGTGTCCGGGCCGGACGTCTTTGTCGTCTGGCATTCCAGTGCGCCCTCCACGAACGAGGCCCCCACCCGCGGGGCTGACTCGGCCTCCCAGGGGCCCGCGCCCGGTTCTCGGAGCACCAGCCGGAGCACACGGACTTGTTCGACTCTGGAGGCCTCCGTCCTCCCCGGGGTGGACCGGGCCTCTGGGGCGAACCGGATCCAGAGGGAACAACCACCCCTCCCGCTACGGGTTCGAGGCCCGGTTCCTGGCGGGCCAGTGTTGATGGTGGCCTTGGCGCTTCACCGGAGGCGGCAGCGGGAAGGGATCGACTGCGTGGCGTGGCGTGGCGTGGTGGACCACCTCGAGTGCCCTCGCGGTCGGTGACACCGTGCCGATGCCTCGTCCGGGGCCGCGGCTGCAACGCGACACATGCTTTTGCCCCGTACGCACGGCGGCCATTTTGCCACGCAATGAGTTATGCAACCCCTAGAGCTAGAGCTAGAAAGGCTGGTGCTATGGGAAAAATCGCATCTCCATGTTTTTGGATTGGCCGCCGTTTGGTCACTTTTTTTCATGAGACGAGGTGGTGTTTCTTAGGCTAACAAAGGTGACCTGTGATACAACTAACTTGTTTACAATAAAGAGTGAGGTTTCTTCAATATCTACTCGTACTTGTGGAATGTCCTCGCGGGTTCCCGTGTTGCTGCGTTTTCTGGGTTCACCACGGTGTTTTTTCGGTGCGGGCGCGGGGCACACGCCGGCCCGGGCGTCGCACCGGGAACGGTCGGTCGGTCGGTCGGCACCGGAGAATCCTCCGGTCGGAAGGCCCGGAACAAAGACGGAACCAACCGGCCCCTTGCCCGGGACGGTTGCGGTGGGCGTGCCCGCAAGCCCCTCGACCAAGCCGCCCCGGTCGATGGATCTGTTTCGGCCCCGGGAGGATCTCCCGGTCGCCGGGCCTCGCGGTTTGCACTGCGTTGCTGCGTTGCGCTGCGTTGCGTTCCTTTCGTTTGTTACGCCGCTGATTCGATGGCGGGTGTCGCTGAGATCACGGATCCGTGCATCGGTTCCGTGATCGTTTTGCTTGGTTCGCTCGCTGGAATCGTTGGTGTGTCCGCGACTGCGACCGCCGTCTCCGTCGTCTTGTACCTGTCCAGTTTGTCTTGCAGCCGTTCCATCATGGTCGAGAGGGTGTGCATCTGCTGCTTCAGCTCCCTGACCTGTCCGCGGACCACGGACGTCGATCGAGGGGTGGTTGCCGATCTCGTCTCTTCCTCCGGGTTCTCCGGCGAAGGGTCCCCGGGTGGGGTGTCTTCTGCTTCTCCGTGGTCCGCCTCGGTGGGTTCGTCCGTCGAATCGCCGCCGCCGGGGATGCCTTCCGAAGGGACGCGGTGGTTCGGGTGGATGGCTTGAGCATTCGCTTCGCCTTGTTCCCCGCGGGCTTCCCCGCGGGGTTCCGCCTTTTCGTTCTCGGGCAAGCCCCCGCGGGCCGCCGGGAGTGGCTCCGGGGGTGCCACCCCTTCGGGTGGCTTGTCCGACGGCTCGGACCGAAGGGCGATCGCAAGGGCAAGGGCCGAGGCCAGGATCTTGACCAGGAGGGTCCGGAGGGGCTGCGGATCGAGGGGTTCTTCCCCGCCGTCGCTTTCGCGCACGGGGAACCATTGGTTCTCCGTGGCGCCCGATCCGCCGCTCGGCACGGAAGCCGGTGGCGTGCCGGCTTTCGACGCTTCCGTGGAAGCCGAAACGGCCAGGGCCGTGGCGACCGCCAGCGCCAGCAACAGGATGCGCTGCGCACGATGGTACTGGATTGGCATTGCTTGTGGTTGCCGACCGTACGGGTGCTGATGCTTCTGTTCCTGTGTTGGTATGCTGCTGCCCCTGTACCTTATCTCCGTTGCGATTTTGAGAGAAGGAAATTTGTGTTGCGATGCGAATGCTGCGA
Organism: Pseudo-nitzschia multistriata; assembly: GCA_900660405.1. Lineage (NCBI taxonomy): Eukaryota > Bacillariophyta > Bacillariophyceae > Bacillariales > Bacillariaceae > Pseudo-nitzschia > Pseudo-nitzschia multistriata. The sequence continues at coordinate 195,957 of CAACVS010000647.1, read as the reverse complement.
TGCGCAGGCATTTCTCCAAAAATCTCCCACCGCAGAGTTTTACGGTACTCGTAGGGTGGGAACGGTATTCGTAACATGCCGGAGCCAGCGCATAGATCCAAAATATGAATTATGACCAATGCGTGCTTTCTATCTAATGTCGTATGTATCGTACATATTACATATGGTACGATACACACTTACCAGCTGAACGGTGAACTGGTATGAAGCGAAAAGCGGAACACCGGAACCCTGTACCGTTCTTAGGTTACGACTAAGGGTACGAGTACTTACGATACAAACCCTTCCAACCCGAACTCCCTTGTCCAAAGATATCCTCATTCCGATGAGTCAATCCATTCCATCAAAAACTGATACACACACTCCTCTCTTGCACAACATCAAACAACGAGGTTGCATACCTCATCAATAAGATAAGATTCATTGTCCGTGCATCCTATCGGTCAAAAAGACGACGTGCTCCATCCGTTCCGCTCCCCCCCCCCGAAGCCGAGCCATCCCAACCCAACCCATCGCCATGGTTTCGAACGCACCCACTGCCACCCCTTCCACCACGGAACCCCCCTTCGGTGGACAGGCGGAAAGCCGCGAACGGTGCGGGGCCGTCCTGACCAAGCAGAGGGCCTGCTACGAGAAGCACGGCCTCGGCGATCCGAGCGACCCCACCGCAGCGCTTTCCTCCTCCGAGCGCTTCCAGAGGTGCTGGATCCCCTCCCTCCGGGCCAAGCGGTGCCTTTCCTTTGCCCGCTGCACTTCCGAGGCCCTCGCCTACTATTCCACCCCCTCGGACCGGGGGTCGGAGGGCGGGCCCTCGGGAAAGGGCTACTGTTCCTCCTACGACGAGGCCTACTGCTTCGGAAACCCGCGGATCATGAAGGTCGACCTCCGGGACCCGACCCCGGGACAGAAGGCGACCCAGGAGCACCGGATGGAGACCTTTAAGCACCACGAGCGGTGGAAGCGCCGGGTCGTCAACAGCAAGCTCAAGCAGCAGCGCTGCGAGCAGGTCCGGAACAAGCTGCACGCCTGCCTCCGGGAACACGGGTAGTGGGGGAAGCAATCCCGACGGCAACAAGAAGACCAGCGGTGGTGAAGACGATGGGGGATCCCCACCCCGTTCATGGGTTCCGTTCCGTTCGGTTCGACTCGACTCGACTCGACTCGACTCAACTCGACCCACGAATCCACGAATCCCATAGGTCTTCGTTCCTTTTTGGTTTGCTTGCACACATACGCACAGGCACCGGCAGAACACAGCAACGACGAACGACCAACGGCACCGCCGACAAAGGCAGACAGGCACCCGACGGGATGATCGGAGGAACCCGACAAGATACGGTCGGAATTCTGCGTTACCATCGGACTGATTCCCTTTTGATGAAAAAATCGACGGAACACCAAAGGGACTGATCCTGTCTCCTGTGGACGCAGGCAACTTCCGTTTCTGGTGCGCGCCTTACAAAACGGTCTATTCCTACTCCCGTACGAATACTGTATTGCGCGTAATGGCATCTAGCTATCATTTTGATTTTAACGTACTTGAAAAACAATAAAACCCCAAAGCAATTTGCCAACACGGTGACAAACATTCCTCGCCGACGTGCCAAAACCGATTCTCTCGTTTTGAGTCGGTTTCGATTCGACGCATAGCATCGCATCGCACTTGATCCCATGGAATCCATTCCCGACCGGATCCGGTGGCCGGAAACCTCTCTTGCCCCGGAGCAAGTACTTTTCCCCCAAAAAAATACTGTCGCAAACCCACCCACACAGCGTTCGGAAGGGCATGGTGGCTGCTGCTAACGCTCGCTCCACCTACTTGTCGTAGTACCCGCCGTGGCCCTGCGACGCCGGGTGCTGCCCGTACGGCGGGTACGGCTGCCGGCTCCCCCCCCGGCCGTGCGGTGGGGGGCCTCCCCCCGCGGCGGCGGC